>JAGFNK010000204.1:0-86338 GCA_025769875.1 Russula earlei | reverse complement strand
GAGGCAAGGCAAGGTGGGCTGTGAGCCCTCATATATGGCAGTGGCAAATGATGGTGAATGATGAAGGGGTGGCTTGGTAGGTCGGAGTGATGCAGTGAGCAAAAGTGTAATGGTACGGTGCCTCAAGTCAAATAATGACAATCGCACAAGAGGTAAATGATAAACGATGTCAGATGCCAATTAGATGGGGCATGTAAAGAACTCATTGATCCTACCCAGTCTTGCTCACACCAAGATGGACAGCCACAGGGTGACCAGAGAGTTTTTGCATGGCAACAAATCACTCAATATATTTCGGAACTGATCCCAATGGCTCAAGGCCCTCCAAGAAAATGTTCTGGAGTGTGCATAAGACTTCTGTTACTCTTTCTCCCATGAGCTCTTCCAGGGCTTGGCAGACATGTGGCATGACTTGATGGGTTAGGCACAGATCCTTCATAGCAGTGAACGGGACCAGGAGTTCTGGCCATTGAGTGGTTTCCACGTCATCTTTCCAGTGTGATTGAGGAACATTATCGTCCATGATGTCAAGCTTTACTAAAGTGGAGAGAAAGGGAAAGTATGAGTTGCAGACCTGGGCTAGCGATGCAAGCTGCCAATCCAACTCTCTGCAGCTGAGAACTCCAGAAGCTGATTCGTCCTTTGGAAATTGTGAATTCAATTCCATGACCAAAAGTGTGCACGGTTGCTCTGTCACATAAATTGAACAATTCTGCTTGACTGATCAACCGGTGGAGTTGTGGGAGGATAAAGTTGAGGTCCATGGAAAATGTTACATAGAGTCTGCTGAGAAGGAGAGCCTCAATTTGGGCCACTAAGTCCTCCAAGTACTTGTGAACACCTTTGAATTCAAGTTGTGTGAGTGTGTGGAAGAGCGTGTGAATGGAGGTGGAGGTTGACTTGCTGGATATAGAAAGGATTTGAATCCAATCTAGAAAACAGCCCCTTGGAGACAGGAGTGGCAGTAGCATGAGTGCACAGTGACAGTATGAAGTGCAAGATCATAAGACAATGTTGAGCAAGCTGGTCGAGCTTTGTGTGCACCGTGCTCAGAGATGGCAGTGGTATGATGGCACTGGGTGGAGTAGGCGCGGGTGGGTAGGTGTGGATCAGGGAAAACTGCCTGCTTGATGTGTCTGTGAGCGTTGTGTCTGAATCCATAGCAGAATGCGAGGCCAGATGAGATGATGGAGTTGCTGATGTGCATGCCTGGCACTTGTTGAACCGGAACCCGAACGGATCAAAGAAGGCGAAGACCTTCATACAAGGTTCAAGATCCGCTCACAGATGTTACGTGTTAGACAGAACTTTAGTATATGCGCTTATGGCAATAGGGTTACGCATAGTACGCTATCTATCACAAGATGCAGCCTTATGCTGCGTCTAGAACGATTCCACATCATGCGTCACTTAATGCACGATATAGTGGACACCTGTAGTCACCTCTTTTGGACTTAGGAACACCCCTGGGTCATAGAGGTATAAATACCATACTTGTAGACGAGTATACATATCGCTCTACACCCCAATATCACTTGAGCATTAGCACAACCTCTAAGGTGGGTTGCTTGGCCTGTTAGCTGCGCTCTATGCTGCGCAACAGGTTATGGGCCCTGCAAGCCATGCGCCTTCATCGGCTGCAACGATGGCGAAGCATCCCTGAAGCCTGCATGCTGCGGCGAGCTAGTCTACCCTATGGGGAGACTATGTTGGCTTGTTTGAATACAATACTCTTACTGACGACCTCTAAGCCCTCTTCTAACAGCTACAATGTCGTCGTCTCAACCCTCTGCCCCTGTTGTCCCCATCCTCGATGGCGCAAACTATGGTATTTGGTCAAAGGCTATGAAAGCCTACCTCATGTCCGTTGGACTGTGGGGTTATTGCAATGGCACTTTTGAACTGCCTACTGTCCCTGCCCTTCCTCAGGCACCTCTTGCCGAAGAGATTGCTGCCCAGGCTGTCGCTCAAGGCAGCTCTGAAAGAATGGAACAAAGGGAATGATATGGCAGTTGGTCATATGGTCCTTAGATCGAGCATCGCGATCCAACAAGATCTTACGTCTTTAGATAACGCTGAGACAATCTGGAATCGCCTTGATACCCTTTATGGTACGGCGACTACCACCAGCATCTATAAGGACTTCAAAGAAGCCATTTCCATTCGCATTAACCCGAGCCAGCACCCTGGCTCTCAAATGGATCGGATACACGCTGCGTTCCAGCGCCTCACCGCATCCTCCCTTATCATTCCTGACGCCTTACAGGCGCTCATCATGCTTGCAGCTATTCCCCCGAAATGGGAAATGCTTGTCCACATTGTCACTCAGAACTATGATCTAACCGATCTTAGTCCATCTCACGTCCGAGAAGCTATTATCTCTCAATATCAAACTGAGATCAATCGTGGAACAAGCAAGAAGCACAGCGCGCAGAAGCTTTCAGCTGTCAAGCGCAAGCACGGTGACCCTTCCTTCTCCAATCAGCAGCAGGGCAATAAGCCCAAGCGCGATGAAGATAAGGATAAGCGCCAGCGCGGCAAGCGCGGTGGCAAAGGAAAAGGGAAAGGCAAGGAGAAGGCTGATAGCAGCCATGGTCCCGGACACTCCCACATTGCGGACGTTGCCGCACTCCCACTCCCGACCATTACCACCATCGCCCATCTGGGTCCTTCGGGGATCCAACAACGTACCGTCCCGACTGCGACTGACCCTCGCAAACGCACTCACGGCCCTTACAAGGCCTTAAACAAAGCGCTTGATCTTGCTGACAATCTTGGGGTAACTCCCACTATACAGACAGTCAAGACCCTCAAGCAGCGGATCTTGACTCAATCCGCTGCCTCATCAAGTGCACTCAAATTACCGTTGCCCGTCCCTGAGCCTATGGACCAGGACGATGGCGACTTCGCGCAAACAAACACGTCGGATTTATTTGACATATATGACGGTATCCCAGAAGGTGCTGCCACCCCTGAGCGTGCTCCGACTCCGTCAGATGAAGCGCTTGATTGGGGCAGTGACCCTGAAGATAACAAAGCGTGCGTGCGCCTCCCTCTCTCCTTTCACTCGCTAAAGAACCTATTAGCATCTCCCCAGCCCCTAAGCGGGTTAGATATGTTTAATAAGTGTTCGCTTGTATCATATGATGTACAAATTAGCGAAGGGACTACTTCCCTTCAAAGTGAATGTAACAAAAACTTGTTCGAGATGTAGAGGAAAGCACGACTTGAGTAAAATGGGATCCCTTATGGCTCCTTGACTCTGGCGCGTCCACACACTTCACCTTCGAAATAAAAGACTTTATAGAGTATACGCCGGCTTTGCCGCACGAAAGATCCCCTGTTAAAACTGCCGATAACACTATATATGTGGAAGGCAAAGGCGCTGTGTTGCTTCGGCACACTGTCAACTCCTAAAACGGTTGTCACGCGCATTTCTCCTGTTCTCTATATTCCGAAAATTAACACTCGGATATTATCTATGGGGGAGTTTTTACAACAAGGGATGCATGCATTAGGGAATAGAAATCATATTTCCCTACGAGAGGACGGACAGTATAATCCTGTCCTCTTACCCCTTATTCCCGGGTCAAACCACATATTGGTTAGACGCCTCAATTGAAAGCGCGCAAGCGCATTCTCTTATCTACGCGGTAGATTATGATGTCATACACCGACGCCTTGGCCACCCATCTAAGGATGTCGTAACACGTGCTAAGACACATACCAAGGGTCTCCCTGAAGACCTGAAAATCCCTCAGGAACAGCCGGTATGTCCTGGCTGCGCGCAAGGCAAGATGCCTGCATCTGTGCACCCCCCTTCTGAAACTCGTGCTTCCGCACCGTTCGAGCGTATTCACTCGGACCTTAAGAGTTTCCCTGTGAAGTCGTATCATAAGTACGAATATTTCGTCAGCTTCATTGACGATTATTCCTCCTATGCATGGATCACACTCTTAAAAAATAAAAAGTCGACCATAATGGCCGTCAAACAATTCCTTGCTATGGTCAAGAACCAATACAAAGCAGGAATCAAAGAGTGGATGTCCGATGCTGGCGGAGAGTACAAGTCCGAGGCCTTTGATAACGTCCTAAAGGACGAAGGAATTAAAATCCTGCAAAGTGCCCCATACACTCCACAACAGAATGGACGCGCAGAGCGCTTTATGCGCACTGTAATGGACAAAGCTCAGGCAATGCGCCTTGAAGCTTGTCTACCTCCCTCCTGGTGGGAATTTGCAGTGAATCATGGGACACACTGTTACAATAGGACACCTGCCAGACGCCTTCAATGGCGTACACCCTACGAAGTCCTAAAGAACGAGGTCCCTGATATCTCACACCTCAGAGTATTTGGTTGCGGTGCATATGTGCACATACCAGAAAAGCGTCGAGTCAATAAGCTTTCGCCCAAAAGCGAGCTTATGATCTACCTTGGTCATACTGAGGGGATCAAAGCCTCACTCTTTATGAGGCTCCCTAATAATACGCTTTACACAAATGCTACCGCCCTGTACGATGAGACCCTGTACCCCAAATGCGACAAAGCGCGCACCTAAAGGTACCACGCTGGATTAATGAACCGCGTGAGGAACTACCGCAACAACCTGTCGAAGACACCATTCCTGGTGTTGACGACCCATTCCCTACAATTAAAAGTGAGGACGATGAGCAGCCTATACAGGCGCCACAAGAAGAGGAACGTGAGCAAACGCCCGTCCCTCCTACACCGTCCCCTCCTCCCGTTGAAGAGCCTGTACCTCTTCGAAGGTCTCAGCGGTTGAGGAAAGTACCTACCCGTCCAGGCAACGTCTATGGTGAATGCAGACACCCCACAGAAGTGGAAAAAGACGTTCGGCGCACACGCACATGGAGAACAATGACAGAAAACCAACCCGGTAGCTCCGGTGAGGGTAGTACGTCAGGATCGGCCACCCCAGGCCCTTACCCTCCTGTCGTCCTTGACGATCAACCGCCGCAAGCCTCTGAGGATGAGGTAGAAGACATTCTACGTCTTGCAAGGGAAGGGGGAGTCAAATTTCTGAACTATCTGCTCGCCCAAGCAGTTCCACTAAGTTCAGATGCACCTGATACTGCGAAGATTTGCGAATGGACCTTTAGGGACATTCTGCGAATGCCAAGTGAACTCCAAAAGGAGTGGAAAGATGCTTGTCGCGAGGAGTTGGAATCCCTCTGCAGACGCAAAGTCTTCGAGTTAGTTCGATCCTCCCAAGGATCACAAAATAATTAAAAACAGATGGGTATTCGACCTTAAGTCTGATGGTCATAAAAAAGCCAGACTAGTCGCCAAAGGCTTCTCCCAAGTAGAAGGCATTGACTATGACGAAATATTCTCACCCGTGGTACGGTTTGAGACAGTCCGCCTGATGATTGCGCTCGCAGCGCTCAAAAACTGGCACATTAGCGGACTAGACGTCAAGACTGCCTTTCTCTATGGTGAGCTTGATGAAGAGCTCTATATGGAGCAGCCTGAAGGCTTCAAAATAAAAGGCCAAGAGCGTAAAGTCATGCGCCTTAAACGCGCAATATATGGACTCAAGCAAGCGGCACTTGCTTGGTGGAAAGCCCTTGACAAGTCCATGGCCTCGCTCGGCCTTATTCGCCTTATGTCTGACTCTGGGCTCTTTGTTAGTAAAGACAAGAGCATCATAGCCTATCGTCTATGTTGATGATGTGCTCTTCTTTGGAGCAGACAAAAAACAAATCAATAAAACAAAGGAGCGCTTTATGAAGCTCTGGGAATGTCGAGATCTGGGCGATGCCCAAGAATTTCTACGCATGCGCATTCAACGCAAGTCCGGCCAGATACATCTGGACCAGACTGAATATCTACAGAAAGTGCTGCAGCGTTTCGACTTGCTTAACGCAAACCCTGCTCCTACTCCGCTACCAGAGGGCTATCACCCCTCTCCCAACACTTCCGCTGCTGACCCAGCCTTGCGGTCAAAATTCCAGCAGGTTATAGGATCACTCCTATACATAATGCTTGGAACGCGTCCAGACATAGCCTTTGCTGTCACAAAGTTGTCGCAACATGCTGCCAATCCCTCAGAGGATCATTTAAATCGTGCATACTATATTTGCCGATACCTCTTGGGAACCGCCAATTATGCCTTGGTCTATGATGGACCATCCAATGGTGGTTTAATGGCATATGCCGACTCTGACTGGGCTTCTGATCCGACTAATCGGAAGTCCACTACAGGCTATATGGTGAACCTGGCTGGAGCAATATTTTCGTGGAACTCACGAGCGCAGAAAACAGTCGCACTCTCCTCCACTGAAGCCGAGTACATGTCGCTCTCTGATACGAGCAGACAGTTAGTTTGGATTAAATCCTTACTAACAAAACTTGGCATCAATCTTGCTCCTATCCCGCTGTTCGGTGATAACCAAGGCTCAATATTCCTAGCCTCCAACCCTGTGCAAGAAAAGCGCATCAAACACATTGATTTGCGCTATCACTTCATTTGTGAAGTCATACAAAATAAACAGGTGGAGCTATTCTTTATTGAAGGGGCTAATAACCCAGCCGACATGTTCACCAAGAACCTTGGTCGCGTCAAGTTCCTCAAATTCAGGGAGCAACTAGGACTAATGTTCTACCCCTGAATGTGGGAAAATGCTCACGGCATCTACCGATGCACTTAGCAAGGGGGAGTGTTGAACCGGAACCCGAACAGATCAAAGAAGGCGAAGACCTTCATACAAGGTTCAAGATCCACTCACAGATGTTACGTGTTAGACAGAACTTTAGTATATGCGCTTATGGCAATAGGGTTACGCATAGTACGCTATCTATCACAAGATGCAGCCTTATGCTGCATCTAGAACGATTCCACATCACGCGTCACTTAATGCGCGATATAGTGGACACCTGTAGTCACCTCTTTTGGACTTAGGAACACCCCTGGGTCATAGAGGTATAAATACCATACTTGTAGACGAGTATACATATCGCTCCACACCCCAATATCACTTGAGCATTAGCACAACCTCTAAGGTGGGTTGCTTGGCCTGTTAGCTGCGCTCTATGCTGCGCAACAGCACTCAGTTATGGCGCTAGTATGGCAGGAAAACTTGAGCGAGCCAGGACAATGGTTTGGCGAGCTCACAGGTACAGGAACAAGTGAGACAAAAACATTTGGTGGAAAGCGAGGGGATCACAGGCAGATGTACCACCTGCGCAAGGGCTGGTGTATCTCCCACAACACAGTTGAGTTTGCATTGTCCTGTAGTTATGATGGTTAGCCACAATATGACAGTCTTTCCATTGCTGGGATGCACGATAACATTCACTATGATCTTTTCTTCCAATAGAAATTGCTCCTGTCAAGGCACAGCTGAGCATCAATTGAACAACTGGGACAAGGGATCACACTGTGATGCACCAGACAAGACTGAAAAGGTGGTGCCCAAATCCTGGGGAGAGATGTAACCAGAACTGGTAAAATTCAAAAGGTAAAGAATGACAAGTTGATTTGCAGACAAAAGTAGTTTTGGCAGTCCTTGAAACAGACAATTCGCCAACAAGAGTTCTTGCAGAAGTAGAGCAGATCCACCCAAGAATGAATCTGGAAGGGGAATCAGTGTTTTTTGGTACCCAAAGCTGTGGATGTGTCAGCTCAGGGAATACTTTCTGCATTGCTGCTGCAAATCTTATGATGTTGGAATGTAGGGCAATACTGATGGCCAATATGGGTGAGCTCTTTGCAGATACAGAACACCATCTGTGCTTTTGCCCAGGTGATCTAATGCTCACACTGGTGCTTGATGTGTGTGGGGAACCAGCATCTTCATGTTCATGATCATCCCACGTGTAAGCAGGATGCATTAGGGGAACAGGCCTCGGTGGTGGTGGCTGTGGCTGGGCAGTGTAGGGCGTATACTGCATGGGCTCTGGGTCGTATGTTGACAACTTGCAGGAGTATGTCGAGATGGCCTCTGGGCCTCTGTCAATGCATGCGCACCAAGGGAAGGAGCAGTGCGCCTTGTTTGTGCAGACATGGCAAGTCACCTGATGCTTATGATAAGACATGGGCAAGTGTTCCCTTGTGATGGAGAACGATAGGAACGGCAGCTGCTGCATGAGAGTTGGACATTATAGCCACCTTCTCCATGGGGATGTGTCTTCTGTTTTCTCCTTGTGATCATTGTCTCACATGTATTTCTGTCTCACTGTTCATGTTCATTGTGGACAAATTCATAATCTATGCAAGGGCATCAATGCATACGTATTTCCAAAATGACCCTGTGTTCGAAGGACTACATTGTTGTCAACATGTGCACACTCTAGACCACGGTTGGCCCTGTCATCATCTATGGATGGCATGTCAGTCCTCCACCTTGCCTACATTATAAGCTGTTGGCATGAAATCTGACATGACCTGTTTCACTGGTTATGGCGTGATAGTATCTCTTGTTACTGATGGCATGCCTCGCATTTGCTGAAGTGCATCTGCTCGAGGACATTTCCTACTCCATGTGCAGGCCCAATCCCCTCTTCCAACATCTCATCTTACTCATTCACTCTCCATGGCCAATGGATCCCCACTGGCAGCTGCCCCTGATTCCGATGCAGGACTGCTGTTTGGCATGCCACCGAGTCACACAAGTAGCGTGGCATCATTACATCTCCAAGACAAGGATAACAGTGGTAAGTGGAAGATCAACAAATGACCACAGACACATGCCTATCATGCCAGGATACACGACCTGGGGACATCATGCTGTGCCCTTTGCTATGTGGTTTTGTAGTGTCTTACACTCTTGTTCCCCCTCTGTTATCCTATCACTTTGCACCTTCTGTTCTACCAACTTCAGCATCACCTGTCCTGTCCATATGAGCTCATCCACAAACTGCCCCACCCTGAGTGTATCAGTGACCAATCTGCCACTGTTCCAGCCATATTTCTTGCTAGCAATGCCACCTCCCCCGCACCCTGTGCACTTGTGCCTTGGGACCTGTCGCTGTGGCCATACCTGCATTTTCCAGATGATCTTGATGATATTGTTGGGCTGACCTTGTTTGGCATGTTCTTCATGATGCTTGTCATCATGCCCTTGTTTGATGGTGCCCTCCTCGCCCTTAGAAACATGCACACACACATTCCATTCCCATTCCCTCCAGTCCCATGTCTATTCTCACCAAATGGTCATGACTTTTGACTGACCCCCAGCACATTGTTGCTCACCACGTTGCTCTGACCTACCGAGCCACCCCTTCATCATTCACCATCATTCGCCGCTGCCATATATGAGGGCTCACAGCCCACCTTGCCTTGCCTCCCCTTGCCCATTCATGTGTGATTGCAATCACTGCCTTGATGCATGCCTCGCATCATTTGTAAATAGTTGTATTATATCATGTATTCAACTGTAGGGAATGTAATTTTATCATGCTTGGAGTCAGCACTCCAAAATGTGAAAATTCAACAAGTGAAACCCATTATTTGGTTGTATCTAGATGCAGTACATGAGGTTTTAATGTCCAAGTTTCAAGGCAATTCATTGAGAAATGGTTGAGATATGGCAGTTTGAAATTTCACACACAGATTGGCACCCAAAAATCGAAACTTCAAGAACTGAATATTAGGCTCCCATATTTTAGTTGCACCTAGATACGGTATACAAGGTTCTACTGTCCAAGTTTCAAGACAATCTGTTGAGAAATGGTTGAGATATGGCAGTTCAAAATTTCACACTCAGATCACACCCAAAAATCGAAACTTCAAGAACTAAGAATTAGACCCCAACTCTTGGGCTGCACCTAGATACAGGACATGAGATCCCACTGTCAAAGTTTCAAGTAAATTGATTGAGAAACAGTTGAGATATGGCAGTTCAAAGTTTTGCACTCATGTCAGCACCTGAAAATTGACATGCCAAGAACTGAATATTAGGCTCCCATATTTTAGCTGCACCTAGATACAGTATATAAGGTTCTTCTGTCAAAGTTTCAAGGCAATCTGTTGAGACACTGTTGAGATATAGCAGTTTTAATTTTGCACTTGAAATGACATCCAAAAATGGCAAGTGCAAGGTCACATGAAAATGACAATAAGCTCCACTGACATCATGGCTGACTGAGCAACTCCACTATGACCTCATATGCTCACTCAGCACTCCACAAAGTGATATCATTATGATGTCATTGCTCTACAGTCTCCCTAATTGTCCTGAGTCACCTATAGGTCTGACACAACAAGTTTATCCCCTTGAATCTGATTGGAGTGGTCCAAAGGGTCTGAGTTATTTCCTGTAGTTTGTACTCAGCCTTGTAACTAGTATATAAGCCTCAATGTTGTCAAGACTCACTGTTGAAAAATCCAGTTCAAGAGCAAGGGATAAGTTCAAAGATGAGTCAATAGACATCTAAGATGGTGTGGGCAAGAAGTAGAGTCCAGAGTAGTACCAGATACCAAAGCAGTATGGTTACTGGTAAAGTTGAGCAGTTATGCAGGGAAGAGGCCAGGGTGGTCACAAGGGGATGGTCCTTAAGGAGTATCCCAGGAATGGAGAGTGCTGTAAACAAATGGACAGTCTGAAGACTGTCCACTACTTTATTGAGTGCTTATATACTACAAGAAAACTGCTAAATAGGGAACAAGTCATAACCTTGTTATCAAGCACAATTAATGGATGAGTAAGAAGTCAGAGTATGCTTCCTGAGCATGCTCAGTCATGCTCAGTAAGCTGCTGAGTAGGAAGGCTCCTATCGATGAGTAAGAGCCCTTATTGTCCACATGTTCACTGCCTCAGTGCATGTGCAAAGCACCTGATCCATTTACTGTTAGTTAGTTTAGGGTCGGTCATTTGAGGACTTGTAGTTTGGTTCAGGGAATAGAGTTGCTTATAAGGCCCCTTATATAGTTCTATTTGGGTCATTAGAGTTGACCCTAATACTTGTATTAAGGTCCTTAGTATTGCTTTATAGTTCATTCTATGGTTATTGTTACGAACCAAGGCCAAGTCCTGGCCGAAGATTGTCCTATTTTACTCAAGAAGAACCTCTCTCGCTTTGCATTGCCGACTCCCTTCCATTTTCTGGGCTATCCCCCCTGCGGTACAAGATATTGCTATTGCAAAGGCACTATAACACGACCAGGCACCAGTTTCCTAATCGGGTAATCATCGCGTGGCAGCCACATGGCCACTCAGCCACCATGGACCCGAAACAGCGGCACAAACTCTTAGAAACTGTTGCATAAATCATCTGACGTCATCAAGGCTCCAATGACATCATGGCTGACTGAGCGACTCCACAGTGACCTCATAGGCTCACTAAGCGCTCCACAGTGACATCATAATGATGTCATCGCTCCACAATGATCAGTAATGCGCTCAGTAAGCCTGAAAGTTGACACAAGCAAGTTTATGCCTCTGTAGTCCTATTGGATGGTACCAAAGAGTCTAGAATAGTCCCAGTGCTTTGTAATCGACCCTGTATACTGTATATAAGCCCCAATGAAGCATGGAAGTCGTCAGACTGTCCATTTGTGATACTCTCCACTTCCTGGGTACTCCCCTGTGACTGCTCAGTCTAAAGCCTTCCCTCGTCTTCAAGGTACTCTTCAACGACCGCCTTGTTTAAAGTCCCTCGCTGCACTGGCCTCTACTCTTCGCCTCTGCCTCTTGCAACACATACCAGTCCCCATCTGGTATCTTCTAGTCGTTTGGCTCGTCCTCCTGTTCAACGCCGTTTACGCCGCGTACCATCTGTTCCGACCCCTGTCCACCTGCTCCTGAGTCCTTAGTGATCAGCAGTACGTGTCTTGACAGTTATTAGAGTTAGTCTAATAACACATTGTAGGGCTTTTAGTGTATTGTTAGAGTCTCTTGTAGGGCATTTAGAGTTGTTCTAAAGGGTCCTTAGGGAGGCTATAATACTGTTCTTTATTGCTAAAAGGGTTGCCATTAAGTGGGGCTTGCTGTATGTCGATTGTGTTGAGAATCGCTTGTGTGACAATGTGTGCACGATATTGTGGACACCTCTACTCACCCCTTTTGTCCGTGTGAACAGGGTGGCACCATAGAGGCTGGGTTTCCTCTAATAAGGAAGGATCCTTCAAGGGCCCTCTCCGGGAAATGGATCATGACAACTATTGCCACCCAGACAGCAGGTGGAAGAACAGGGCCTACCATTGTAGTAAACCCTGGAGGTGGTCCACCTGGTGCAGGAGGACCACCTGGAGGTGGAGGATTCCCTTTTGGACCCGGAGGCCCACTAGCCCCAGGAGGAGGCCCACTAGGAGGAGGACCACCTGCAGCACCTCCTGTAGGACCAGGAGCAAACCTGGTGCCCCAACTGGCACCAGGCCCCCATGGAGGCAATGGATCTCTGAAAGGAGACCCTCCTGAGGTCTTCAAAGGAGACCAAAAGAAGATGAAGTACTTCATCCAAGATTTCAATTTATGGAATCTGCTTAACAGTGACAACCCAACCATGACTATTCCAATGAAGTGAGTAGCCTTAGCTCTCACCTACATCAAAGGAGAGAAAGTGCATGAATGGGTGGTCAACCAAATGAACCTGGTAGAAGCAAAAAGAAATGGGGACCCACCGTTGCCCTATGCACCTGTGCAGCTGGATCCAACTGACATGCTCTTTTGGACTGAATTTGTGGATGACTTCTTCAGAGAATTCAAAGACACCACAGAACCCAAAGATGCTTTCATGGAGCTACAGCAATTGTCCATGTCTAAAGCAGAATCACTGGATGATTACACCAGCAAGTTCCTTGTTCTGCTCAGGAAAGCAGGATGGGATCAGACTTCACCAGGAGCAGATGAAGCCTATAAAGCTGGACTGATCACCTGGCTGGTGTGACAAATTTACAATTGACCAGTTAGAGACATACCTGCCATCAATGACCTACAAGCATGGATCAATGCTGCCAGGGAAGAACAAGCCAGAGACCAGCTTATGAAAGCTAATATTGGATCTGGAGGTGGATGATTGACCACCAGGGGAAATCACATGAGATCTCTAAAGGAAGGGTAAAAGGCAAAACCACAGAGACCCCAATGCTATGGAAGTGGACTTGGTATCCACTGATGCAGCAAAGACCAAGCGTCATCCTCCTCTGACAGAGGAAAAGAAGAAACTGCTAGCAGAAGGAACATGCTTCATCTGCAAGAAGGCAGGGCATATTAGCCAGAACTGTCCTGACAAGGACAGAGTCAAGAAGAAATCAAGTAACCCAAAGGACAAAGGAAAGGCTCGAGCTCTGGAAACAGAGAAGGAGGATGACTCAGGGGACAGTGGAAATGAAAGCACTGTCTCCGGATGATCCACATCTCCCCCTCCTACCTACAACAAGAGCTCCTCCTCTGCATCCATAAAGAAGATGTCCACCAAACAGAAGGAGGATTTACTGGAAGAACTGATGGAACAGGGTTTTTAGGAACACCTAAGTCAACAGCCTGGCTTAGGAAGAATAGTGTGTTGCAAGTGTACATTAGAAGACTGAATGCTATGAATATCCCATTCACTTTCATCACTGCACACACAATGGCCAAAGAATCTGCTCTACTAGACAGTGGAGCAACTGAGAACTTCATCAATCATTCAGCTTGGAAAAGACTGAAGATTGGAAAACAAGAACTACATGAACCCATGGTAGTATGAAATGTTGATGGAACCCAAAATAAGCAAGGGGAACTCACCCATTATTGCTGGCTTTGCATCCAATACAAGGAGAAGGAGAGCTTGCAAAAGTTTTATCTCACAGGTTTAGGAATGGATCAGGTCATCCCCTTCCTATATGAATTTGACCCCACCATCAACTGGAAGAAAGGACAGCTGATGGAGGGAGCAGTACAAATTGAGACTGCTCAATACAAGTACCTGGATCTCTATGTTGCAAAAATCCAAAAGCAAGCAAGAGATGAAAGTTGATGACTGAAGAAGGGGGAAGCCATTTACCTACAGAAGATGACTATCGCTCAGAGATGGGCCGAACAGTCGATTAAACCACAGGAAGGAGAGGACCCCCTTGCCAATGTTCCAAAGTGATTCCACTGATTTGCAGACACCTTCTCTGAAGAGAAGTCCCAGAGGTTCCCACCACCAAGGGAACCAGATATGCAGATAGAGCTGTTACCTGATGCACCAAAGGAGCTAAACTGCAAAGTGTACCCCCTGACACAAGATGAACAAGAATACCTCAAGAAATTCCTAGCTGATGAAGTAGAAAAGTGATACATCACTCCAGGTCCCTCCAGCTACACATCTCCAGTGTTCTTCATTGGCAAGAAGGATAGCAAGGAGAAAAGAATCATTGCAGACTATCAATGACTAAATCAGTGGACCAGATGAGACAATGAACCTTTACCACATCTGGAACAAGAGGTGGAAAGACTTCAAGGGAAGAAGGTGTTTGTTACCGAGTGGTTTGGGGTCCAGAAGATGCTGGAACACCTGAACTATGAACTGCACCATTTGCATCATGCGTGCATCAGATCTTGATCGTTTATGTTTGTTGATATCGCGTTCGGAACGCGTTGATTGTATCTTTTCGAAGATGTATTGAAGAAGCAATGAGTAGCATTGCTTCTGTCCCAGATGTTCCTGTACCACCATGTATGTCGTTTCCTTGATTAGGAAAGTACTTATGACACTGAGATTGCTACTAAGGAAGCACTTAATGCTTCCAGCACCGAGATCGTTTACATAGAAGCAACCTTGCTTCTGTGAGATGCATTTTGCTTCTATAGCACTGACCAGTACTACAGTAGCACAAACCTTATCCCTGTAGGGCTATATAAACCCCCCAGTTGTAACAGTTGAGCCCTAAGCTCAACTTAGTTTGCCAATCCCAAACAGTTGACTCCTACCCCGTCTGCAGAGCCCCTCTCATCTTATTACCATACTCCAGAAGGATCTAACGCTCCTTCCCCTCCATGAGTATTGCTTGCTTGACTCAAGCATATCTGCATTGGTAGGATGCATTCATAGATGCAACCATTGATCTTATTTAAGGCACTTTGGAGCCTTAACAGTGTTCTCCAAGTTTGATATATGATGGGGATACAATAATGTATGACTGACAGAAGGAGATCACTGGAAAGCAGCCTTCAAGACACCATATGGAACATACCTGCCCGATGTTGTCAAGACTCACTGTTGAACTATCCAGTTCAAGAGTGAGGGATAAGCTCAAAGACAAGTCAATAGATGTCCAAGACAGCATGGGCAAGAAGTAGTGTCCAGAGCAGTACCAGGTACCAGAGGGGTATGGTGACTGGTAGTATTGGGAAGCTATACAGGGAAGGGGCCAGGATGATCACAAGGGGATGGTCCTTAAAGGAGTATCCCAGGGGTAGAGAGTGCTGTAAACAAATGGACAGTCTGAAGACTGTCTGCTACTTTATTAAGCGCTTATATACTACAAGAGAACTGCTAAATAGGGAACAAGTCATAACCTTGTTATCAAGCATAATAGATGGATGAGTAAGAAATTGGAGTATGCTTACTGAGCATGCTCAGTCATGCTCAGTAAGCTGCTGAGTAAGAAGGCTTCTATTGCTGAGTAAGAGCCTTTATTGTCCATGTGTTCACTGCTTCAGCACACATGCAAAGCACCTGATTCATTTACTGTTAGTTAGTTTAGGGCCGGTTATTTGAGGACTTGTAGTTGGTTCAGGGAATAGAGTTGCCTATAAGGTCCCTTATATAGTTCTATTAGGGTCCTTAGAGTCAACCCTAATACTTCTATTAAGGTCCTTAGTATTGCTTTATAGTTTGTTCTATGGTTATTAGAGTTAGTCTAATAATGCATTGTAGGGTCTTTAGTATCATGTTAGTGCCTTTTGTAGAGCACTTAGAGTTGTCCTAAAGGGTCCTTAGAGAGGCTATAATACTGTCCTTTATTGCTAAAAGGGTTGCCACTTAGTGGGGCTTGCTGTATGTTGATTGTGCTGAGAATTGCTCACGTGACAATGCATGCATGATATTGTGGACACCTCTACTCACCCCTTTTGTCCATGTGAACAGGGTGGCACCATGAAGGCTGGGTTTCCTCTATTAAGGAAGGGACCTTCAAGGACCCTCTCCAGGAAATGGTTCATGACAAATGTCATGTACTTCAGGCTCAAGAACATGCCTGTCAAGACACGTACTGCTGGTCACTAAGGACTCAGGAGCAGGTGGGCAAGGGTCAGAACAGATGATATGCAGCATAGATGGCATTGAACAGGAGGATGAGCCAAACAATGAGGAGGTACCAAAGGGGTACTGGCAGGTGTTGCTGGAGACAAAGGCAAAGGTTAGTGGCCAGTGTAGCAAGGGGCTTTAGACAAGGCGGTTGTTGAAGAGTACCTTGAAGACAGGGGAAGACTTTAAACTGAGCGGTTGTGGGGGAGTACCCAGGAGGATGAGAGTATCACAAATGGACAGTCTGATAACTGCCATGCTACATTGGGTCTTATATACTAGTTACAGGTCTGAGTATGAACTACAGAAAATAATTCAGACTCTATGGACTGCTCCAATTGGATTCTAAGGGAATAAACACATTGTGTCAGACCTATGAGTGATTCAGGATGATTAGGGAGACAGTGGAGTGATGATATCATAATGACATCATTTGTGGAGTGCTTGGTGAGCATATGATGTCATGGTGGAGTTGCTCAGTCAGCTATGATGTCAGTGGCACTTTATGACATCATTTAGATCATCCAAGAGGTCTAGGAGTCCTTCCAGTGTTTTGGTAGCAAGTAGCTGAATGGTCATGTGGCCCACACATGGTAAGTTGCTTCAATAGGAAGGAGGTGCTTTAGCGAGTTCAAAGGGATTGGAAACCAAGGTCCTTTGCAATGTACACTTGGTTAGAGGGAGAAGTTGATTGGGAACAAAGGTGGGTAGAGGATACGAAAGAAAAGGACTCTGTCAAGTTACAACAGGACATTGTATGGTTAAGGCCTGGCCTTGATTTGTGTTACGGCGTCGCGGCCGTAAGAGCATTAGCTCAAGGTTCAGTGGGGCCAAGTCCCTGTGACTTGGTTCAAGGGTTCAGTGGGGCCGGCTCAAGGAGACCGGTTCAAGGTTTTAGCATCTCAAGACTAAGTCAAGGATGACTTAATCCGCAGACAGAGTTGATCTCCTGGTTTCACAGAAGAGGAGGACAATGATGGAGAAGCAGGAGAGGAAGAGGAACACAAAGGTTCCTTGCGATGAGCTCAGGTCAAGCAGAGTGTAAGCCAGCACAACACAAGTTGTGATTGAGAGACAGTACAGGGCAAAAGGGATGCTACAGGAAATGGGATAAAGCTAAGCTTGGGGCATTCCCCAGCTTTTACAGGCACTTAAATACTGTATGTAGCGAGGCTGTACAGTACTATAAGCAGAACAATAGATAAAGGTAGACCAATAGTAAAAGTAACTTGACAATAGGTGAAACACAATAAGTGAAACACAATAAGTGAAACACAATAAGGGATCACCATCAAGGGGTGAGACGGTAACCACGGAGACAGAAAAGAATAATAACGAGAGGGATTATGGATGAACTGATAAGGGGGTAAATTACAACAATTTGCAACAATGCCAGCCTTCTTTACTAGGCTGATGAGAAGAGACTTCAGTGACTGGCTGGACCAATGGGCAGAATATACTGTCAACTATCCGGATGACTTTGGAATTGCCACAGGGGACAGTCCCAAACAACTAGAAATCCACAACAAATGTATCAGCAAGCTACTCATGCTGATGCAGAAGAAGTCATACTTCCTGAAACCCAAGAAGTGCCAGTTCATGGTGCGGAAATTAACCATGCTGGGTTGGACATAGACGAAGGAAAGATGAAGATTGAGGCCTCTAAGGTATGAGGAATCATGGACTGGCCTAGGGAAATCAAGGATGTGCATGAAGTGTGCAATGTTATGGGAGTCCTCAGCTACAATAGGGCTTTTATCCAAGGGTTCAGCCAGATTGCTCAACACATTATTGCTTTGACAAAGAAAGGAGTACCATTTGAATGGACTCAAGAATGCAAAGATGCTCTGGAATGACTTATCCAGATAGTATCTTCTGACCCTGTCCTGCTCCATCCTGATGAGGAGCAACCCTTTGAATTGGAAGTAGATGGTCCAACTACACTATTGGAGCAGTGCTATTCCAGAAGGGCGAACAAGGAAAGAGAAGGCTGATAGGTTACTTCTCTGCAGCCTTGAAACAAGCAGAAAAGAACTATGACATAAGGGACAAAGAGTTCTTAGCCATGGTGTGAGCCGAGAAGCACTGGAGGCACCTGCTCATTGGAGCAAAGCACAAGGTGGTGGTCTATACAGACCATGCAAACCTGTTGCATTACCAACACCCTCAGCATATAAATGGTCAAGTGGCAAGATACATTACCTTCTTGGCAGACTTCGACTTGGAGCTGAAACACCAGGCAGGGGCAAGGAATAAAGCAGATGCCCTGTCCAGGAGACCTGACCTTGACAATGGACAAGGGGATAAAGAAGAAGTGGTCATGCTACCTGATCACCTTTTGATTCAAGTAATGCATACTACTGCATTAGAAGAATGGATAAAGAACCAACAAGGGGAAGAAAGACACCAACTAAAGTTACTCAATTGGGTACAGAGACACTTACTGGAGAAGCAACATAGCTTATGGTGGAAGAATGAAGCCTTGGTGGTTACAGGTCATGAAGGGACCCACAGGACGTTACTGGAACAGTATCATGACAGTCCCTCAGCAGGACATCCAGGGAAAGCTAAAACATTACTGGGAATGATGCAATACTACTGGTGGCCTACCATGAGGCATTTTGTTGATCGATATGTGGAAGGATGTGCAGTTTGCCAAACTAACAAGTCAAACACTCATCTGAGTCGACCTCCCCTGTATCCCATACCACCAGAAGAAGTGGCTACTCCCTTCTCGACTGTCAGCATGGACTTTGTGGTCAAATTGCCAAAGTTGAAAGGATATGACAGTATATTAACTGTCACTGACCACAATTGTACTAAAGGTGTCATCTTGCTTCCTTGCAAGGAAGAGATGGATGCAGAAGAGCTAGCACAGCTCTACAAGGACAGAATATTCCCTTTGTGGGAGTACCAAGCAAGATCATATCCAATCACAACAAACTAATAAGTTCCAAGTTTATTAGGGAACTTTGCGACCAGCTGCATATCAAACAGAATATCAGCACCACCTACCATCCCCAGACAGATGGACAATCAGAAAGGACAAATCAGATGATGGAAATGTCACTCAGGATCTTTTGCAACCACCAACAAGATGACTGGGTGGACTGGCTGCCTCTGGTACAATACATGATGAATTCTAATGTTTCAGAGACAACAAAGCAGTCCCCTTTCTTCTTATGGATGGGTTCTACACCCAGAGCACACCAGCCAAATCAGGGAAGCAAGATACCAAGAATAGATAATTGGAAAGTCTGAATCCAGGAAGTGAGATCACAGGCACAAGAAGCAATGAAGATCACTTCCCTAATGTGGAAGCAAAGAAGTAGTTTACAACCTTATCAGAAAGGAGAAAGGGTATGGCTCAACAGCACCAACCTAAAAATGACACATCCTATAGTGAAACTATGCCCAAAACATTATGGGCCCTTTGAAATCACAGAGGTGATCAGCCCTGTGACATACAGATTGGATCTCCCTGTTGCGCAGCATAGAGCGCAGCTAACAGGCCAAGCAACCCACCTTAGAGGTTGTGCTAATGCTCAAGTGATATTGGGGTGTAGAGCGATGTGTATACTCGTCTACAAGTATGGTATTTATACCTCTATGACCCAGGGCTGTTCCTAAGTCCAAAAGAGGTGACTACAGGTGTCCACTATATCGTGCATTAAGTGACGCGTGATGTGGAAACGTTCTAGATGCAGCATAAGGCTGCATCTTGTGATAGATAGCGTACTATGCGTAACCCTATTGCCATAAGCGCATATACTAAAGTTCTGTCTAACACGTAACATCTATGAGCGGATCTTGAACCTTGCATGAAGGTCTTCGCCTTCTTTGATCCGTTCGGGTTCCGGTTCAACACTCCCTAGCCACTGGAGGATCCATAACATGTTTCATGTGTCCTTATTGACACCTTACAAGGAAACCAAGGAGCATGGGGCCAACTACACCAATCCAGAAGCAGAATTGGTGGAAGGAGAAGAGGAATACAAAGTAGCAACAATTTTAGGATCAAGATGAACTGGAAGGAGGAAACAACTGGAGTATCAAGTCCAGTGGGAAGGATACTCCCAAGCCCATGATTCTTGGGAGCCAGCAAAGAACATCAAAGCATCTAGACTAATAGAGGAATGCCACAGAAAGAACCTCACTGCCATATGGGTTATAAAGGTCCAGCAAAGGATGCCCTCTGTTTCCTCACCCCCACATTGTTGCTCACACATGTCTCAAACTCCTACTCATGAAATTGTTCCCCAATCTGACCTCTCTAGAACAGAGGGGCCACTCAAAATCATCACTCCTGATGCTTCCCTCCTTGCCTTCTTCCAAGGAATGGATGAACACGGCACTGGAGAAGGGGAAGTGGACATGCATCCCCTTGAATTTGGACCCCCTGCTGACCAAGTTGATGCTCAGCCTGGGGAATGGGATGTGACGTCCCCTACCAGCACTCTTGACCAGATTGCCCACCCTGGAGAACCTTGGGTACAATGGGATGCTGATAGACATCACACAGGGATCAACATTCCTGATGGTGTAACTTGGGGCAACAAACCAGCCAGGTATGTGGCCTATGACATTGCCTTGGGAGAGCCGAGGGTAAGGGGGAAGAATTAAGAAGGCCATGGAGACTATGGCAAGATCCTCCAGGCCACCCCTTGCTACAACCTCTATAACTATGGCCAAGATGAACATGATTTAGACTGCTTCAACACCAAGAAACAGTTTGAAGGGCACTGGAGACAGACCCTTACCTGCTAGGTGAATATGAACTGCAGGCAGAGCTCTACCATCTAGACCACCTTTACACCCAACAAGAAATGTTGGAGCTAACTACAAGGTGCTCAAAGAAGAGGAGAAACAACTGCACTACAAGCTAGGTAAATACCTGGTGGAGAAGTGAGGAGTAGAGAGAGGCAGGGCCAAAGCCAAGGAGAGGATGGCAGCAGCCAAAGTATGATCATGTTGCTGGGAGTTCATCGAAGCAGGCTGTAGCCAGGGAGAAACCCCTCCAGGTGTATGGGCTGAAGAACTCCTCACCAACTACCAGGCTGGACAGCCTATCCCCCCTCTTCCTGTCTTTGTCCCTCAGCTGCCTTTGGCAGACATCGCCCAGGGGTATAACACCCCTACCCCAGAACCAGTACCAGCCAGCCCTGCACCAACGACCATGCAAGGGTATTCAGAGGAGGAGATTGATGTCCTTCAAACCATATTGAGCATGCACCTTCAAGGAGGGGTAGGATCAGAGGTGTCACCAAATCCTTCCCCCCCAGAGCTCCATCTACTACCACTCCTATAGCAGCAGTGGAGAAGCTGTTGGATGTGCAGCCGCTAAGTGCCGTGCGAACAGACAATCCAGACCGTACGTGTAAATAATTAGAATAATTTAGTTATCGTGTTCATTTCCTCAGTCTTTTACACACAAGACTGAGGTCAGTACTACACATTCCTTTACACTCCTTTAAAGCTAATACTGTACATAGCTATCATCCCTATAGGTTAGATAACTAACCAATACAGTCTTTTACACACAAGACTGAGCTATCATCCCTATAGCTTCAACAGATTATGAGACCTGGTCGTCCCTGACATCACGAACTCCCACCAGCTTCCAAATCGCGTAACGAAACACCATGAGCGCCCCCACAGCAACCGCAAACGTCGCGCCCTCGAGAGGCAGCCACGCTCCCACCATAGGAGCCGCGGGAAAAACTTACATGGGCGGCCAACACGGTTACGACGGACCACTCTTCGAAGGTGGCACGGTCGCATACACACAATGGAAAGCTGAAATAGAGGCAGTATTCAAAGTAAACGGCTTAATGGAAATCTTAAAACAGACATACTCAAAACCGGACCCCAGCAATGACCCAAGCAGCTTCGCCAACTGGGAGCAGAAAGATCGCGAAGCGCACGCCCACATTTTACTCACGTTAAAAGGGCACGCTCTCGACACTGCCCTAGGCATTGCTGGAGCCAAAAACACTTGGGACACACTCGAAAAGCACTTTGCCGGGAAGGGCGAGCAACGCGTCGCACACCTACTGACGGACCTATACCGGGCTACATTCACCGAAATGGAACCCATGGCTCCCCAGATATTACGACAGCTACACGCCGCCCGAACCCTCGAGAAATTTGGTTACCCAATAGATGAGAAAGTCCTCATCTGGATGCTAATTCTCACGCTACCAGAAAAGATGGCCAAACTCAAGGCCACTCTTCACTCGACACCGCCCAGCCATCTAACAGCCGAGCACGTCACGGACCGCATCCTCCATGAGGAGCGTCGGATCCAATTGACCAATGACACGGCCACACCTCACCATGCAAAGGCGGCCCAAATGGGAAAGGACCGGGAGGCGCAGAACAAGAAAGGCACAACATCAAAGTGCACTCACTGCAGACGCAGGGGGCACAATACACACAAATGCTGGAAAATTCACGGAATACCGCAGGACAAAGCAACAGCGGCAGTAGCAGCAACGACTGGCACGGGCATGCACAACGCAGTGACGCCCACGCCCACTGGGCCTGGCACAAGCGCGCGCAGCGCAGCGACGCCGACGCTTGCAGACCAGCCACCAGCCAGCACCGCCATCGCATACGTCCCCACATCCGACAACAGCACTTCATTACTTCAGGCAATCAGAGATGAGCCAATCCGTGCGTCCATGACCCGAGAGCAACTCCAAGCCACCGATCTCAGAAACGGCTGGCTCCTCGACTCCGGAGCCTCAAGAATCATGACTCCCCACTCAAATTGGTTCACACATCTCACCCCACTCGCATCGCCCATTCAAGTTGCCTTAGGCGACGATAGCGCAATAACCGCCACCGGAACCGGACAAGTACTAGTCCGGATGTGCGCACACGGCGTGTGGAGTACTGCGATACTCCGCGACATCCTGCACGTACCGGACCTCAATGGAAACCTCTTATCGGTCTCCCACCTCACTCAACGCGGGGTGGAAGTGCGCTTCCAGGGGCAGACTTGTGGGATATACAATAAAGCAAACAAATTGATTTGTGAGGGAACATTACATGATGACTTGTACACCATGGCCATCCAAACGCCAACACTCGAGTCGGCGCGCACAGCAACGCCACACCAACCCCTCATGGAACGCGGCCACAAAACCGAAGCCGCGCTTACCACACGCGCGATGATCTTCCAGGCCTCCCCGGATACATTCTCCGAACAGGTTGCGACCCGGACAGACAATAAGCCGCAGAAGAAACACACCGGCGGGCTGAAGCACAAGTTGAAAGCGCCCCAGCACCCCGAGCCGTCCGCTGCGCGCAGCCTGAAGACCCTCCGATTACATGAAGGGGGCGAACCCACCGACGTCGCAGAACGCGTGACCCGGACACCTCTTGACAGGGTCCGGGTGACGCATGCCAATGCAAACCTACCCACGTGCGCCTTGGACAATCTGACATCTGAAGAGGCCAGGAGCGGAACAACTCCTGACCCCTCTTGGTTGCAAGTCCTCGCAACACGCACGTCTGCACATGCCCCGGAGAAGAGATTCACCAAACCGACCCGAAGGTCGCTGGTGCACGCGTTCCCGGGCCACGCAAAGCACACGCAACAGGCAGCCAAGCCTGCCCATTGCCCCACCCCTAGCACCATTACACCCCGCACCGTCATATCCAACGAAGGGGGCCCCATGTCGTGCATCAAACGCATAATCCTCGAATACGACGGAACAGCCAATAGAGCCAAAAATTGGGAAATGGTAATCAATTTGAGGGGGTGGCGGAACTGGTGGACAATGCGGAACAGCCGCCGCACGTGAAGCCACAAGGCATCGGAGCAGGCAGGGTCCTGCCCACTCAGCCTGAAACAGGTGGACAACGCAGAGCAGGCACCGCATGCCGAACCGCAAGGCGTCCGAGCAGGCAAAGCCCTGCCCATTCAGCCTGAAACACCACACAGTGAGCCCTCAATTTACAAGGCAGAAAACATACCTTCGCAATCCACCACAGGCCAACCAAAGCGCACTACACGCACGCTCACACTGGACCACATTGATGAAGCAGAGGAGCTGGTCCAAGTGGAAGTACAAAGGCCTGAAACAAATTCAGCACAACCCACAGTTCACGAAGTGGGAAACTCACCTGCACAGTCCACTACTGGACGCCCCAAACGTGCCACACGTGCACCCGTCCGCAACAAGGACGCTCATCATCTCGCCATCCTACATGAGCTACAAATGAAACGTACCGAGCAGGGAAAAGTGGCACATAAAAATGTAGCCACCAACCCCAAGTCCTACGCCGAGGCGACGGCCCATGCAGATTCTGCCAAGTGGGCAAAGGCATGCAACGAGAAACGCGTGTCTGTCACGAACCATTCCCAGGAGAGGGCCCTTGAAGGACCCTTCCTTATAGGAGGAAACCCAGCCTCTATGATGCCACCCTGTTCACACGAGCAAAAGGGGTGAGTAGAGGTGTCCACAATATCGCACGCGCATTGTTGCGCAAGCGATTCTCGGCACAATCGACATACAGCAAGCCCCACTTAAAAACAACCCTTCTAACAACTAAGGACAGTATTAGAGCCTCCCTAAGGACCCTTTGGAACGACCCTAGGAACTCTACAATAGGTACTAACCTAGTATCAAAGGCCCTACAACGCGTTATTAGACCAACTCTAATAACTATAGAACGAACTATAAGGCAACACTAAGGACCTTAATAGAAGTATTAGGGTCGACTCTAAGGACCCTAATAGAACTATATAAGGGCCTTATAAGATAACACTATTCCATAACCAAACTACAAGTCCTCAAATGACCGGCCCTAAACTAACTAACAGGAAATGAATCAGGTGCTTGCACGTGTACTAAAGCAGTGAACACGTGGACAATGGAAGCTCTTACTCATCAAGAGAAGCTTCTTACTCAGCAGCTTACTGAGCATGACTGAGCATGCTCAGTAAGCGTCCTCCGACTTCTTACTCATCACTCTATTGTGCTTGATAACAAGGTTATGACTTGTTCCCTATTTAGCAGCTCTCTTGTAGTATATAAGCGCTCAATAAAGTAGCGGACAGTCCTCAGACTGTCCATTTGTTTACGGCACTCTCCATTCCTGGGATACTCCTTTAAAGGACTATCCCCTTGTGACTATCCTGGCCTCTTCCCTGCATGATTGTTCTACTCTCACAGTAACAATTCCCCTCTGGTATTTGTTACTCCTCTGGGTTCTACTCCTTGCCCACACGGTCTTGGACGTCTATCGACTCATCTTCGAGCTTATCCCTCGCTCTTGAACTGGATAGTTCAACAGTGAGTCTTGACAGTGTCCGAAAACACTAGCGTCCTCAAAAGCGCACTGCATCTGCAGAACGGAGACGCAGTGGGGAAACCAGACCTTCTGAATGAAGAGGGGGTCAAATCAAAATACTCAAACATGCAAGGCCCGCGTCATCATGCAGGGACTCACCCAAGTCGAGGGCAACAATCCCGACGAAAGTGTGCCGCCAGAGAACCGGCACTCTCTTGCAACACCCTGGCTCTCGCCACAGAACGAGGCTCAGAAGCCTATCATATGGAACTCAAGTCCGCCTGCTGCAATGAAGAGCTGATGGACGAGATCCTCTTGAAAGCGCGCCCAGGGAATAACCATCAATGCACGTGCAAATGCGTGACCCAGTACGCCCGAGGTACGAGCGATCACCGCCCGACCTTCCAGAGCAACTCCGGCACCCAGCCAATCCTGGTCGGATATGTCGACCCCAACTGGACCAGCAAAGCCCACTTTGGACTTCGTCTTCACGTTGACAGGTGGAGCCATAAACTGGAGCCAAAAGGAACAAGCCCCGGTCGCACCCTTGAGCACCAAGGCAGAGCGCACCACGGGCACATGCACTGCTGACGAAGCCGTCAGGCTAAGGCAATTACTCACCGGATTGGGCCAAGAGACCCATCCTCTCACAATCCCCCATATCGACAACCAGTCGACCTTCGCCATCACCAGGAAAACCGAGCCCCAGGACCACACCAAACACACCGAGGTCCAACACCAGTTCTTGCAGCAGAAACTTGACTTGCAGTGGATCGATCTTGCCTGCACTCCACCAGAAGAGCAATAGCCGATGTATTGAAAAAGGGTCCTAACTGCAAGAAGCACAAAGGTCCTGCGATGGGGAAATGGGAGGGAGCGTGCACCACTCGGGCTGAGGGGGTGTGTTGGACGGGCAGCCGCTAAGTGCCGCACGAACGGACAATCCGGACCGTACATGTAAATAATTAGAATAATTTAGTTATCGCGTTCGTTTCCTCAGTCTTTTACACACAAGACTGAGGTCAGTACTACACATTCCTTTACACTCCTTTAAAGCTAATACTGTACATAGCTATCATCCCTATAGGTTAGATAACTAATCAATACAGTCTTTTACACACAAGACTGAGCTATCATCCCTATAGCTTCAACAGAAGCATCCACTGCGACAGCTGAGTTCATTCCAGAACCCCAGCAACTGAACATGATAGAAGGAAGGAGGAAGAGGAACTGATGCAAGTACTGTGGCAAGGTAGGACATTTCAATAAGTACTGTCCACTGCCCCACCAGTATTGCCATGACCAGCTGGCAGCTGATGCTGCCTCACATTGCCTGGTGCCTCCCTATTATTATTCCTATACACCCATTAGATCATGCCCTTTTCACTGAGGATGGGAACTGGCACACCCAAGCAAGAAGAGGAAGTCTGACCAAGAGAGGGAGGACACTGCTAACCCACACCTCCTGCACGTAGCAAAAGGAGAAGGGTCCATGACCATTCAAGAGCTTTTCATATGACCCCTCTCCACTCCAACACACCTCCAGTCAGGAGGTTACCCAGGGACTCTGATAGACTCCCACAGATTATGTCTCCTTCAGCCATCGCTGAGGAGTCGGAGGTGATAGTAGCCTCAGCATTGGCTGCCTATGAGGCAGCAGAAGAAGGCCAATACACCTTCACCTTGTCACCTCCTCCTCTTGATGATGATAGCATTGACCCCACCACTCAATTCTAGAATTGTTGGTGTGTGGAGCCATCAATCTGAAGGAGGGGTGATGTTACCAAGTGGTTTGGGGTCTGGAAGATGCTGGAACACCTGAACTATGGACTGCACTGTTTCCATCATGCATGCATTGGATCTTGATTGTTTATGTTCTTGATATCACATTCAGAACACATTGATTGTATCATTTTGAAGATGTATTGAAGAAGCAATGGGTAGCATTGCTTCTGTCCCAGATGTTCCTGTACTGCCATGTACATCATTTCCCTGATTGGGAAAGTACTTATGACACCAAGATTGCTACTAGGGAAGCATTTAATGCTTCCAGCACTGAGATCATTTACACAGAAGCAATTATTGCTTCTACGAGCCACCTTTGCTTCCATAGCACTGACCAGTACTACAGGAGCACAAACCTTATCCCTGAGGGCTATATAAAGTCCCCAGTTCGTAGCAGTTGAGCCTTAAGCTCAACTTAGTTTGCCAATCCCAAACAGTTGACTCCTACCCCATCTGCAGAGCCCCTCTCATCTTGCTGCCATACTCCAGAAGGATCTAACACTCCTTCCCCTCCATGAGTATTGCTTGCTTGACTCAAGTATATCTGCATTGGTAGGACATGTTTAAAGACATGACCATTGATCTTATTTAAGGCACTTTGGAGCCTTAACACCTTTGCTGACACTGCCTCCCCATTCACCAACTTTTGTTTCAACATTGATCAAATTTGCCCAAAATAGCACACTTGTTGGTGCTTAAATTATGTTGGTGAAGTGTTGCAGTGGGTCAGAAAACCACAAACTGGTCTATGATCATGGTACAATCACTCACAAACCATAGGAAATATATGTTGCTGATATGAGAAAAAAAATGGGAAGGATCAGTTCACTCCTTGTGTCTCAATGTTAAAAATATGTGATTCACTCCTCATAATGTAGCTTCTGCTGACCTCAACCTCAATCACAAATCAGGAAAAAATCATAGGAATGTTCCTAATACTTATAACCTCTCAGATCATCAATTTGAAGAAGATCAGAGATGTTTTGGGGCTTAGAAAGTGTTATCAGTGTGGTGGTGAAACACTAGTACCCATGGTGAAACACTCGGTAAGCAATAGTCAGGCGGGGTTTTTGTAGATGATCCACAAAAAGCAGTGTTCGGTGGGGACCGTGGGGTTCTACTCTTTTTGGGCTAGATTAGTCAGGAGATCGATACCATTTGATAAAAGATGCCGGCACGAGTTCTTCAGAAGGTATAGACGGGCTCGAGCAAGGAAGGTTTACCCCTCATAATCCGAACCTCGGCCTTCTCATATTCGGCCCCCCGGAAAGGTGCGGTCAGTTTCTCCCGCTCTGAACCATGATTGGGGTCGTTATCGTTACTATTTCTAGCAGCACTCGCACGATGCGCGTGTACACACATCTTTGCAAGTTACTCCTTTTAATTTGGCGCCTCGACTTGTTCCATTTATCAAACGGGCGGCGATCCTCCCCGCAGTCCGGTACGCATTTTGGCCGCCATTACGCCACACGACGTTACGTCGTTAAGTATCAGGTGGTTGACACTTTCCAAAGTGACAATCCAACCGATTTTGGGTATATAGAGCAGTTGTCCACATCGATTTAGGGTGCGTGTTATATATTTATCCCATTTTCGAGGGTCTCGCTGCGCAGCGCTTCTCTGTGACCATACTTTTCTTCAGTTCCTGGCACGGAAGCAATTCATGAGAGCGGGGCCTGGTCCCGTTCATGATTGGGATGTCCAACCCTGCCTGCCTGAATGTCGCTGCAAAATCTCCAATAGTTGCCGGCTATTTGGCAGCGAAACGCGAGGTTCGGGCCACGCTACAGTACATGGGGTAAGGGGATATTGGAGCGCTAAATTGTGACATAAACCGTTACTTGGTTAGCCATCACGACAATTACAGGAGCACACATGTATGCTTATTCCATATTTCAGGGTCGGGGATCGATTCAAACACGGGAATCAAGTTCACAAACAACATGTCTGGGAGCGTATTTTCTTTTTTTTTTTTTTTCGGGATTGAGTTCAGCGAAACAAGCAACGTCAATCAACCGTGAACAAGCCGTCACTGGCCCAAATCTCGCTTGTTCCTCGTTCTCGGCTGTGTCCGACACGATCGCATTGTCTCGAAGAGGCGCGCGTGGCGGCTCTCACCATTTTACATTGGTTTAAGCTATTTCAAATCCACATACTTGCCGTGATTGAAGTTTTCGCCCTCGCCCTCCTAAAGCGGCGTCGATCATAGGAACATATATACGGTGAGGCTGCTGAAGCCCAGTCCTGAGTTTCGGAGCTGTCATCCCTCCTCCCTTGCCCCTTCCACTGCCATGACAAGTCTTCCCTTCGACCCAGCGCAAGTTTTGGGCAAGCTCTCTGCACTTTTCTTTTCTTCGCTGTCGGGATAACGTCCATCTGCTGAGCAGGCTTGCTCTTAATAGCGATCCTTCGTAGGTGTATAGCGTTCTGTGCAATGTAACACAACTGAAACGCTGAGCAGTTAATGCGTATTTCTTTGGGGTCGTCACCCAGCAACTGTATCAATATTGGAACAGCCGTGAGTATCCCTGTCGATCGAAAATGACCCCAGACGAGTAAACGTTGGCAGGTTTCGAGGACCCAGTCTATGTCAAGTGAGCACGAATCTTACCTTATATTTATGAGTGACTAACAATTTCTAGGGCCTTTGTCATTGTACAGTTTCTTGTCGTTGTTTTGCAAGCCATCATGTATGCTTTTATCCTCGACTCCGAACTACTCGATTGACCGGTTTGGGGGCTAGGGATTGGATGTTGGCTTGGAATGTCTAGTAAGTCCTTCGTTGTCCACAAGACAAGGTCCATCAACTCTACTCGTAGTATCTTCAATTACAACCTGATAATTAACCCGAAATGTTTGTTTCATGCTCCGAGCGCGTATAGCTGCTCATCCCTCCTCCCTAGCTGTGACATGGCCGGGGCTAGCCAACTCTTTATGTCAAGTGGTCCTGATCATGATGGCGAATACTTTCCTGGCGGTCCGGTCAGCGATTACTTTATCCGATGGCGGATTCCAACCTGATCAACCTGCGTCCTTCCATTCCCAGTATTCATACTCTGACACAAAGTCGCGTGCAGAGTGGATTAGTCTTGGCATTCTCCTTAACAGCATTTGTCATTGGGGTCGTCTCCCTCGTGACAACATGGCATAATAAGTCGTGAGGATGATGTCCTATTGATTACCCAACTTGCTACTGATGTCCGTTGAAGCGCTCTAGGAGGTCTCACTTACCCAGAACGCGCGGTATCCATTACCTGGCACGTGACGCAAGCCGTCACCGAATGTCTCATCATGCGTACATAGTTTATCAGAATCCCGTCCATTGTGGGACTGATTATCCCCTCTGTGCAGTCTTCCTCTCGCGGTCGCTACTGGCATCTCGGAGTGGACTCAAGAGATCAGACTCGATTGTGCACCATCTTGTTCGCAACGTCATTCAAATCGGGCTTTTTGCTACGATTTGGTCCATGGTAACACTGGGCACATTTACTTTGCTGCCACATAACACTGCCTACTCTATCTTTGATGGCACCTCCGGTTTGATATATACCCACGTGGGTGATTGTTGCCTTCATGCAAGATGGCCCGTGTTCATAGGCAGGACATCCAGATGATTTATGATGGGCTCCTATCGCGCACGCGACTCCGTACCCGCATGGCCGATCGAAGCCAACTCGAGATGGGGTTGCCTTCGCAGGTGCGCGTTGACTTCTTCTACAATGCACCTTCGTACTGAATGAAATGCTGCCTGCAGTCAATATCGCATACTTCACAGTCGCATACTTCTGAACGAAAGAGAACGTCAGGGGCGGTGGACCAAGCACATGGCGTTGTGTCTCTCGTGACGATGGGGGACTTTGCCACGGGTACGCAGAATGCGTCAGATCCGTCTGGCATCGATAAGTACGCCAACTCAGAATTTGAAGCCGAACTCGCTGGGAAGTCAACAACGGTCTATGACATCCCTGGCTAAGGCTTCGCTAAACATGAGCGGACTAGAAGGACGATGTGGGATGCAGCCACCACCTCTGGAGTTTGTATACTTGCCTCATTATGTTCATGATTCATGATTCAGATGCACAGCGGGACATTTAACGTTTTAACTTTGATACATCTATAAATAACCTTGTAGTCGCTGCAGGTCATTGTTATACATTTACTTTTATGACGTGGAAGGATACTCAATTCTTAAGCATCGCACTCCGAGTCTCATGTGTTGTCCACTGGATGTTGTGCTATGTCATGCATGTTATGTCTCACAAGCCGGAGAATGCCGATGATGTTGGCAACCAGGCACGTCCGTGAGATGGACCCCACCTAGTTCATTCTGCATTGTAGCGCATTTCATGTTTCATGATTATGATGGCAGATTGGCATAGTTTGTGGCTCAGGAGTCGCCGGGCTCCTGAAACACTCACATCTTCCACTATGCCCGGTTTTGTTGGCTTGTCTCACTGACATTGTCAACAATGCACCAACTATCAACGTATTCATGCATATCAACTCCTATCCTCGATCCGTCACGGAGCCAGAGATTGGTGCGAAGAGTCTAGGATACGTTTCGTGGCTTGTCAAGTTGGGCAATGAACTCGGCCTTTGAGTGGGTCTGGTACAACCTGCTCGAGGTAGTCCTCGCCTGAGTCCGCACTTCGTGTCCAATATCCTGGCAGATCATGAACGCATTCAAGAACGTACGCATGTCTTCATGACTCGATCTCGCTCGTTCTGATGTGCTGCTATATGATCCGGTCATCGGGCTCCCCCTGATATGCCGTTGATTTCTGATGGCATTCCCTGCGACCCAGTCTAGTTATCGTCTTACCGGCGCAGTAACTCTTAGCCTATTGAGACTTCTGTGGTTTTACTCTGGTGCTTGGGCTTCATTACCCCAAATGTAGATGCTGCTCATGACACTCACGCTTGGGTGGAAGGGGAAGACCATTCGTGACAACGAATGGCAATCCTGGCGACATACAGATCCTCCTCATCGACCCATCCTTCCTGTCTGGTACCATAAGCTTGTTATTGTATTCACCCATCGGGCGCTCCTAAGACAATCGCGTCATCTGGACCATTGCAGTGCTGAGTTATGGATTTGTCATTCGCCGTTGACACTCGGTTTACCTCAATGTGGAGGGGCTTGATATCTTGCTCTTGTTTCCATGCAACCGTGAAGCTTTCTTTTACGGTTCACGTTCACGTTCACATTTTGTCGTACCTGCCTCCTGGCGAGCTGCCACGTATATGATGGCTCAGATGTTCATTTCCCTCCCACTAAGGTTACCTGGTTCGGCCGTAAAATTGTCCGGCGAAAGATTCTGAGTTTTGACTCCGTATTAGTTCCCTTATGAGGTTGTTCTAATACATAACGGGCCCATCCACAAGTCTTAACCACGCGCCCTCGGCACAGTCTGGTTAAGCCAAACTTTGGTCGTGCAGTGAGCCTGAACGGGGCACGTATGAGCTTGTGGGGCAGGACCGAGGACCGAAGTAACAACGAACAGGCGTGGAGACGTTGGGTCTCGTGAGATCTTGGGTTCATGCAGGCAGGGGAAAAATCAATAAAAGGAAAGAGATGAAAGAGAGTCGAGATCGAACGATGAAACGGAACCCGGGCGTCGAAGCGTGGAGGCGTTGCATGTGTCCGAGTCATCACATACGGACGCGGCGAGGGAGAAGACCGGGGCGTGACGACGTCGCGAAAGGACAATCGACTCGAGAACGAGGTGGCGAGGGCGCGATCGAGTCGCGTGGTGGCGAAGGGTTACTGAACCGAAAGCACAGAAAGGGGGCAAGACCGGGCGAGAGGGAAGAAGCAACACGACAAGGAATCGCGCGTAATCGCGCGTACTAAGCACGTTATTCCACTCCACGGCTAGACGGATCCCCCACCTCACAGTCGAAAGATCCTCGGGAATTTGTGGCAATATGGGCGGCCTCTGGACAACACAGCTTGCACTTCACTTCCGAGTCATCTGGCCACAGTAGCGTGATCGGACTACGCTGAAGGGCCAAGGGGGGTTCATGGCAGTGTTTCTCCATCGTTTGACTGTCATGTTGAATTCGTGTACGGTTAGTGGTTCTCCCCGTCAGAGGGTACTTTGAACCACGTATTTCGTTGATTCCTGGGATTCGCCGCCTTTCGCCTTCCGGAAGTTCATGGCTGGCCACGTTATCGGCGTTCCGGTCGCTTAATTCGGAACTACGTAGACACCCTACAACTCATCATCTCCTGCTCCACGGGTTTCATCCTTCTGTGATGGCTTCTTCGAACCATCTGATGATCAGGTGATAGTGGCCATCCCCATTTCTGTGCAGGGCGCTGCGGCCAGGGCACTCTGATGAGGATTTTCTTCGAATGGGGGCCCGGGGTCATTTAAGAGACTCCCTCGCGCTCCCTTATCGTATCTTCGTCATAACTTGTTACGCCTTATCTCACAGTGAATAGCGAGCGTGCATCGAGCTTATATGAGACCATTTGCCTTGCGGACAAGGTTTACTTCACTTTCTCTTCGCGAATAGGATCAGAGCCCTTGCCATGAACAACGTTGAGCCTGAAGTGATCGCCGCCAAAGACTTCAGTAAGCCCAACCATCCTTCGAGTTACTCTAACCTGACTCTCATTCGTATTGTAGTGACTGTAGTTAAAATGCTACATTTCATCGATGGAGTCAAATTGTATGTATAACGTCCTTGTGGAGCTCGTCCTCACGCCTTGTGTCATGCAACCAGCTGGTACTTCCTCTCTAACTTGGACTTCGATTGGAGGCTCGTCAATCGCAAGCCCGCATCAACATTTCCAGGATTAGTGAGTGCTGGCCTGAATACACAAGTTGCAACTCCACTGCTGACGGGCTCAATAGGTTTACTTAGCCAGCCGTTTCACTAGCATTGCGTGCGTTGTGTCCTTCCTTGTGGGACTCAACGCTTCACATCAAATCCACTGTCAGGTGTGTCGACCCGTTAATCAAGCTTCATGAGGCTCGCTGAAAACACTTCCCGCTCATCAGGCTTGGATCTCGACTGCTTTCGTCAGTCTTTATGCTGGAGCCCTTTGTTCTCTTGGGGACTTCTGACTATTATCCAGGCGTTCCCTCTCCTCGAACTGGAGCTCGCCTTGGTGCTCATCGTTATTCGCGTGTAAGTTTTGCATCATTGTTTCTTTCATCCTCAGATATATAACTCGGTTCGCCAAGTGTTGCGATATGGAAACGATCCAACGTCATTATTCTTTTCACCGGAATAACACTTTTACTGCACTCGAGTGTTTCGTTGTATTGTTCGTTAACCAGTCTTCATCACAAATGAGCACTGAAACAAATATTCTTGGCCGCATAGTATTGTCAGGAGTATGTTTGCCATATTCATGACCTTCTGGTATAACGTGATTCACCCCCGCCCTCATGCAAATTTACAGATCCGCTCATTCTGGGATCCCGGACCAGACTACAGGGGTTGTGTGACATACGCCCCTCGGATGCACCTTATCTCAATGTCCACTGCGACGATAACGGTCTACGCCTTTCTCCTCATTTTGATGTTTGCCGGGCTTGTGCGCCAACGGCCAGCGCGTTCATTTGGGGTTTGGAATATGCTCTGTCAACAAGTACGATGTTTATCCCAAGCATACTCTCGGGGGTCTGACCGTGTGCCAAACCATCTAGGGATGGATATGGTTCGCGTTGGCTGTGGCTGCAGAGTTGCCTACTCTGGCAAGTTACGTCTCATCGAAGTTGCTTATCATCGCTCACTGGAAATCACAAAAAAGTTCCTTGTCCTGTTAAACATCAACTGTACGTGACATGTCTAAATTTGTTGTCTCTACTAAACCTATAATTTTGTGTACATCAACGTGAAGCCTCCCTGAACCTGGTACGTCGTATTCTCACACTCAAGGACAATTAGGTAACATCTAATGTGATCTGTAGCTGCTCCAAATTCCACGAGGTAAGCTGTTGCGCTAGCCGACCTCTCACATTTACAACTCCCCAAATCTTAGTGGTGATTGCGTGAGCCTCATTTCTAAGCTATCAAGAATTCTTTTAGCCGAACATACACCTCATAGTTCCATTGGCACGACCGCGATGTTCCGGGCACTACATGAATACCCTGGACGACGGTATGCTACCCTCCAGGCACTTGCGGTTATGGTTCTAAGGCAGTGCGATTGCAGGGAGGCAGAAATGTTCCTCAACATTATGCCTCTCGAACGCGATTCAAGCACAAGGTCAACATCGTCCTCATCACCGCTCAACCCTCTCAAGGTTTCCGTCCATACCACGACGATCGCGGAATCTTCGATTCCAAAGGAGGATCTGTAGTGGCACATACGGTTTTATGCCCGATAACGGGGCATTAAAACCAGGCCTCTAATTGTTCGGTCATATCAGGGTTTTATTTATTCCAGGAACAGACGAATCTAAGAGAGGAATGCGATGATTATCATGCCATATTCCCTCCGGTGCCAGTGTGTTGGGCACTCTGGCCTCTCTTTCACCTCACGGATCCAAACATTGACTCAGGAAATTGAGAGACCACTGCTTACGGACTTTAGGACATACCGCATACATTGTTGGATTGTGCAGCGTTACCTTTGACAACAGCGTGCACATCCAATACCCGCATGGTAAGGCACATGTGCATGTGTAAAGGGAATGGGCCTGGGCCACCGCATCATCATGTCGAGCAAAGATTGATGTCGGTCCCGCAAGTGAAATGAGACGAAGATATTTTCCATCATTGGGCGTCACCATACCTCGGTGGCCATATGAACGAATTTCCAATGACAATGTCTCGCCGCCGTTCCGCATAGTCCATAGCAATGTAGATAAACGCCCGCACATCGAACTCGTAGTTTCGGCAACGTTCTGATACGGGTACCAATCTCCTTTGCGTGATTCCCATCTTTTCGAAAAGCTCCGATTTTGCGGTCGCGCACCTATAATTTCCTCCGGATACAATTCTTCCCCCGAGGGTCCGATCTATCACCGATGGTCCGAAACGACAGTTACGGAAGGAATACGGGCTCCCACAGGCCAATGGCTCGGACTTCCTAGGTTTGATAAACGCTCAACTTTTCATTTTGGTTGGTTGTCCACGTTTGCGGCTTTGCAAGGCACGGACGTGCCCCTGGCTTTTTTTTGAGATGATGGAAGGACCTTGCGTGTGACCAGGCGCTCCCGCAACGACGCCCTTTCCCAAGCTATCTCGAGTCGCGTGAAGGAGATACATTTTCCGGTTGACACCTGGTCTTCGCTGTCCAGTGAAGCCTTTGTCAGTGCGTCTTCCAGCAGTCTTCCGGCCGGCTACTAGTAGGCTGCCCATGACCTCCTGAGGGAAACCATCCGACCCGCGCTTGACAAGTCCAACACGATGATGTCGCCCTTCAACTACATCGGCATCGCAAACGCGACACCGTCCTGCTTGCTCGCGACGAGGACGGCGATAACAAGTTCCACCTCCACGCGAGTACTTCGTGTCTCCAGGGTGGAAAAGTGGATACAGACTTGAGGATCAAAGCATGATAAGTGACTCTCGCTTAGCATTCTGCGATCCGCATCACGCACCGTGGCTCAGAGAGGAGAGGGGGAGAAGAGATTGGGATCTAGGGCTATGCCTGTCGTGTGAGAGTGCTCGTGAGCGCAAGTTTCGGCGGCTCTAAAGTGTGATCGGAGAAACTAGGCCACAGATCTCATCTGCCTGTCCTGCCATGGAGTAGCAGTAAAGTGTAATGTGATCCATCGCTGTGACCGTAGACAAGGTGGGACACCACAACAACTGAATATGTTTTGTCTCTAGTCGAATCGATCTTGATGATGATGAAGATTGATTTGACTAGAGACATGATGACGGTGGTGAGTAAAACTGCAGTGCAAACCCCACGGCCTCGGCCTTTAATCGAGGCAGTGCCAGCCTGTGTCGGGGTCACCTAGTTGGTCACGGTTCTGTCATCCCCTCTCACCTCTTAATTTCCTCTATTTCTTCTGACTTTAATGCAAAATCGATGTCCTCAACAGCCAGTTCCTCCGCTAACTTTCAGTCTGTCCTCAATGCCGCATTCGAAAGCTACACCAAAAAGACTGGTATTGACCTCATCAATCATCCATCTGCCCACAAGCTCGAGAATTGCAACACCTCTGAGGACATACTCCAGCTATTTCAGGAGAGAGAAACGGCATTCAAAGACTATCGGAACAAAAATCGCAAATTGATCAACCGTCTTCGCCCAGTTGTTCAAGTCGTTCATGCATTTTCTGGCGTCATTAGCAAGGTTGCCGGCACCGTAAGCTCAGAGTCTAAGAATTGGTTCTGCCTCATCTGACCATTTCCTTATGCTGGCACCAGGTGCCATTCCAGCCCACAAAAGCAATCTTTGTTGGCGTCGATATTCTCCTCGTAGTACGTATCTATCCTACTTTGTTCATCCAGATCATTGTGCTAATTTGACGTATCAGGCTGCCATTCGTGTCAGTGCAAGCTACGACGCCCTGATCGACCTCTTTGAATGCGTAGGGAATTTCCTCAGACGTCTTCATATTTATATCGAAAAGAGTCCATTGTCCCCTGCGATGTCAGATATTATTGTGAAGATAATGACAGAGGTGCTCGGGGTGATTGCCGTGGCGACGAAGAAAATCGAGCAGGGTCGATTCAGTAAGCCGCTTGTTTCCCATAAGTCTCTCGATGACTGAATGGAGAACAGCGATGTTTGCAAGGAAATTGTTGGGCGAGAATGAAATTGAGGCGATCCTACAGAGATTGGACCGACTTACACATGAGGAAGTTCGAGTGACTGCTGCTCACACGCTCGAGGTGGTCCACGGCCTCGTGAAGAATCTGAAGGTAATCATAGATGGTACGTATTACTCACTTGATTGGCCCTCAAGCAATAAACTAGACATTTCTGAGTAGATGGCAAGGCATCATCTGAGGACATACGACGGGCACTAGGTATGTTGCGTAGGGCAATCACGGTTAACGTTTCTGTAGCTGACAAGGAGAGCGCCAGCTGAGATGCAAGAGATGACAGATGAAATAAACAAGATAAAACGTTCGCCATCGATTGCTTCTTTAATGTATTCGTCAATCAACGTCCTATATCCCAGGTGACCAACTACAGGAGAAGATTCGAAGCTGGCTTCTGCATCCGGATCCATCGACGAATCACAACATTGCACTAGAACAACACCATAACGGAACTGCGTCGTGGTTTACGCAAGGTGACACCTTTAAGGAATGGAGAGCCAAGGGTTCCCTCCTTTGGATTAATGGTAAACGTATGCGTCTCTTGTATAGCTCCATGGCGAAATTCCTGATGACTGCCCAATGTATGCACTACAGCGGGTTCGGGGAAGAGTGTGCTTTGGTAAGAGGTTCGCCATCTTCTCGAGCAGTCTATTCTCAAGTTCGGATTAGCTCCAGCATTATTCAAGAAGTCGAGGGCTCACATAATATGGGATTGGCTTTGATGACATATTTCTATTTCGACTTCAGAGACCCAAAGAAACAAGATGTCAGCGGCTTACTGGCATCCCTCCTTGCTCAGCTGTCTGCCAAATCCGATCCTTGCTACCATGTCCTTTCTGCCCTATATTCGAAATATGATGCTGGGTCACGACAGCCCAGTAACGACGCGCTTACGGAATGCTTGAAAGACATACTGAAAATGCGAGGGCAGCCACCGATCTACATCATCGTGGATGCTATCGACGAGTGTCCCAGCGGATTTGGCGTAGTCTCCCCTCGCGATCGGGTCCTTGAGCTCTTGGAGAAACTTATCGGGTTGCGCCTCCCAAATGTACGCATTTGCCTGACTAGTCGTCCTGAGGTCGATATACGAGCCTCCCTGGAGTCATTGTCATCTCATACTGTCTCCTTGCACGACCAACTGGGACAGAAGAATGATGTTATGGACTACGTCAATTATATCGTCCACTCAGATCGGAACATGCGAAAGTGGAGGACAGAGGATAAGAGATTGGTCACGGAGACGCTCTCACGGAAAGCAGATGGAATGTAAGGCGTCACCACCGTAGTACAAGCTCACAACAATTTGATATGACATAATCCAGGTTTCGATGGATTGTTTGCCAACTAGCAATGTTACGCCGCTGTCTTCCGGCGGCGATCCGATGTGTTTTGGAAGACCTACCGGAGAGTTTGGACGAAACATATGAGCGAATATTGCTCAGTATCGGTCAGGAGAGACGCGACTACGCACAGCGTCTCTTCCAATGTCTCGCAGTATCTATCCGCCCACTTCGCATTGACGAAGTTGCGGATATCCTTGCGATTATATTCGACCCAGGAACGATTCCCATTTATGATGTCACCTTGCGCCCGCAGGACCCGGAAGAGGCGGTTCTGTCCACCTGCTCAAGTTTAATCATGATTGTCAACGCCAACGAGTCACTGGTCGTTCAATTCTCGCACTTTTCGGTAAAGGAATACCTGACATCGGAACGACTCGCCAAGTCTGGAAAGGAACACTCTCGCTACCACATTCGTCCTGTATCCTCTCACACTATTCTCGCACAATCTTCTCTCAGCATTCTCCTCACATTAGATGACCAGGTGGACAAGAGTAGTATGAAGGACTTTCCTTTGGCTATCTACGCAGCCCAACACTGGGTAGAACATGCCCAATTCGAGAACGTGTCACTGACCATCATGGACGCAATAGAGCCCCTTTTCGACCCAACCAAGTCACAATTTGCGACGTGGGTGTGAATATATGACATAGACCACCCCTTTCGGGAAATCATGTCTGAGGCCCATCCTACACGACCAGAAGCCGTCCCATTGTATTATGCTACATTGTGCGGCTTCGGTGGCGTTGTAGAACGGCTTGTGACTACTTGTCCATCGGATGTCAACGCGAAGGGTGGGTATTATCGGACGCCGTTACACGCTGCAATTTGGAAAGGGAACATCGAAATGGTACGATTGTTGCTTGCGCACCAGGCAGACGTAACTGCCCTGAACGACAAAGGATTGACACCCTTCCACTTGGCATCGCGAAGAGGACATCCCGCAATCGTGGAATTGCTGCTCAAGTTCTACGCAGATATCGACATCCGGGATGGGAAGGGAAAAACCTCATTAAAGCTAGCATCAGAGCTCGGACGTCTGGATGTCGCACGCTTGCTAGTTGAGAATGGCGCAAATGTGGACTCCTGTGACCGAAATGGCTCAACCCCATTGATGGCAGCCTCGGGCGATGGACATACAGAGGTCATGCGATTCTTACTCCAGTGTGGCGCAGCTGTGGACTCCCGTGACAAGGACGGCTGGACTGCACTTACGGCAGCTTCGGCGAAAGGATATGGGGATGTTGTGCGTTGGTTACTCGATGGCGGCGCAATGGTCGACTCCGTTCGCAACGACGGCTGGACTGCATTGATGTCAGCCGCAACCGGTGGGTATGCGGATGTCGTGCGTTTGTTACTCCGGGGTGGCGCATCGGTGGACCCTCGGGACAAAAATGGCTCTACCCCATTAATGGCGGCCTCTGCAAATGGACATGCGGATGTTGTACGGTCGTTACTCGAGGGTGGCGCAGATGTGGACTGCCATCGCAACGACGGCTCAACCTCGTTGATATTAGCGTCGTACAATGGATGCCTGAATGTCGTGTGTCTGCTACTCGAGGGTGGCGCCGCCGTGGAGTCCCGTGACAATGACTCCTGGTCTGCTGTGATGGCAGCCTCGAGCAAAGGACGAACGGATGTCGTTCGACAGTTACTCGACAGTGGTGCACCTGTGGACTTTCCTGACAACGACGACTCCACTCCTTTGATGTCAGCATCGCTAAATGGACATGCAGATGTGGCGCATTTATTATTGGAGGGCGGTGCGGCTGTGAACTCCCGTCACAAAAACGGCTTAACCCCATTGATAGTAGCGTCGATGAGTGGACATGAATCTGTCGTGCGATTATTACTCCGGTATGGTGCGGCTGTGGACTCCCGTGACAACGACGCTTGGACCCCACTGACAGCAGCATCCGCAAATGGACATCTGAATGTCGTGCGTATGCTAATCGAGGGTGGCGCAGTGGTGAACTCTCATCACAAAGACTCCATCACCCCAACTGATGGTACGCAGAGATCTCTGTCTCTATATCGCGGAGCAGTCTCATGACCATCATCTAGATGTAAATCAACAAGAGTTCACTTTCTTGACCCCACGGCATCTCGCTTCGGGAAAGAAGCATCATAACGTGGCCAAGTTGCTAATCGAGCACCGCCCCGACCTAATGGTGTTTAATGGAAATCAAAATCAAGAAACCCCTTTGGGCCTGGCATCATATTTTGGAAAATTTGAGGTGGTACAACTGCTGCTCGAATCCGGCTCGAATCCGAACACCCAAAATAGCGAAGGTTGGACACCATTACACAACGCAGCGCTACGTGGGCGTCTCGAGATCGTGAAACTATTGATCGATTTCGGTGCAGAAGTCAACACTCGAAATTGTGCCAATGACACCGCCTCGGATGTCGCATCTCGCTGCGGTATGCGCGAGGTGGCAATGTTCCTAGCGATGTACATGGGAGGTGTGGATTCTCAAACCGCCATTTCCAGGGCTCGATCGATCACAACCTCGCAAAAGCCGGCACCTCCCGATGCTACCCAGTCATCGCTTGGCCGGGGAGATGGGAAAAGAACGGATAGCGAGACGGCTACTTTGCTACACAAGGCATCTGGGGAGGGGAATCTTGTCATGGTGCAGTCTTTGCTCACTGACGGGGCGGAGGTCAACCAACGGGACGAATCTCACCTAACTCCATTGCATCTGGCATCGAGCCGTGGAAGATGCGGAGTCGCGATGTTATTAATCAAGCATGGCGCGGACGTTAGCTCCAGAGACAAGTTTGGCTGGACACCCTTGCACTCCGCATCGCGTTCTGGACATCTGGATATGGCACGACTGTTGCTTGACCACGGTGCCGACGTGAACGAAACGAAGCAGGACAAATGGACGCCGTTGCACCTCGCATCTCTTTTCCGTCAAGTTGACGTTGTCCGGTTGCTGCTCGAACGGGGAGCAAACGTACACGTACGGAATGAGGACGACCTGACCCCGCATACAATAGCATCATGGACGGCATCGCGGGAAACAGTGCAATTGCTGCTGGAGTATGGCGCACGCACGGTTTAGGGGATTGCCAAATGCGGGATTTCGCGCTCTGTCGAAAAGTACCGCCAAACACCATGTTTAGATGGACCCTTGCGTCTTCTCATCCATCCTGCTGCGCCTCGCCAAATTTATACTCAGAATGACAACGCATTTACCGTTCTTCGACCCTCGTAGATATCACGTGGGTACACGCATATAGCTACCTACTTGAAGCTGTTCCTGGTCCTTTCGTGCCTGGTCCCGCTCCAAGACCTCGCTCCATTCGTATCATAATACACAGGAGGCCCATGTTGAGATCTGCACTGCCCAGAGTCTCAGGTGTGTTGTGATATGATCACAACTCAGATGCATTGATGCATTGGATCACCCGGACCAGGCATCACCGGCTCAACTCATACACTGCAGCATGCGTTAGTCACACTGATAGAGTGATTTAGGACAATCGGTAGCTACTTACAACTGATCCTCAGACTTACTTAGTGATCCGTGATGGTAGTTAACTGTACTGCATCCAGTGGCGGTCTCAGGTACTTAAGAATGCCACAAAGTATGCAGATCACTTCAGTTTTGTGTCAACCAAACTGAAGTGAGTATTTACACTATGATATCCTATCTCACAGTACTGATGACGTGTTGTAGCTATTGTCTGATAGGTACATTATTTATATTAGTTTTGTGTCAACCAAACTGAACTATTGTCTGATAGATAAGCCTGCGATCTTATCATCTGCTGCTATCTAATCACACACACTGCATCTATCTTCAACAGCCCAGCCGCCTGAGGCACTGCCTTGCAATCTTGAGGCACTGCCTTGCAATCTGGAGGCCCAATTCATGCGTCGTTTGAAATCGCCCGCGCGGTCGAGCCGCACCTGCACCTCCACATCGCAAGCAGGGAGATGCCTTCTTTTGGGCCTGCCGGGGAAGGAATGGTTATTATATTGCGTGGCGAGATGCAGATATCCGATCGAGGGCCGCACGGTGGTGAACACCATTGGCCGCATTCTTGCGCCTGAAGAAAACTAGAACACTATGGTGTTTATATGGGGGGATCAGGGTGTCTGCATCAATGCCTCGAAGTAGCATGGTCGATGTACGCGAGGATATAGGGGAAAAAAGGCAGGGCTTCGTCCACTGGGGCTAGAGCAATCGCCGGTTACCATCCTCGGGTCAGGCAGAGTGTCCGACTTATCACTTTTATTCACCACCATGCGTCATGTTTCCCAGAGTGATTGAGACCACCGTGGCTGTCCAACTGAGATGGATGTCAATTCTCATATTGGATTTGATGGAAAAACAGAGACAAGCGGTTATGGGAGTAAGAGCGCTGTGACCGACGTTTCTGGAGTCAAACAGCAAGCGCAGCAGAGAATGACAGGCCGTGCGCAGATGAAACCAGGGAAAGGGCGTTGATTGATTCATAAATGAAGTGAGCCTTCAGGTCCCCAACGATGGATGGCCACAGGGTGACTGGAGAGTTGTCTTGCCGCAACGAGCTTTCCAAGGTCTGCCTGATCAAGTCCCGATGGCTCGAGGTCCTCCACAAATATATTTTGTAGAGCAGGTAGCACTTCTGCTACCCTTTCCCAATCAAGCTCTTGCAGGGCATGCTCGAGACGTAAGGCAACTCCTTTCGACAGGTACAAGTCCTTCACAGTAGCAAATGGATCTAAAAGTTCTAACCATTGTGTGCTCTCCATATCGTCCTTCCAATGTGGTTGTTGATGATCAGGAGACTTGTCGTTGATAACGAGCTCTTCTAAAGAGGAGAAGGGAGGCAAGGATGAATGGAAGACCTGGGCCATAGTCGAAAGCAGCCAGTCTGACTCTTGACACCGGATTTGTAATAAGAGTTGCACAAAATTGACCGTAAATTGCGCAAGGGTAACGGTAACGTAGCCTTGGGTAAAGGCTATGCTCGCTCGCTTGAGTTTCTTGAGCTCTTCTGAGTGACCTATGAACCGGTGAAGTTGGGGGACGTGAAAGTCGAGGTCCATGAAGAAAAATGTAGACAGCTCGGAGAGATGTGGGGCATCAATCCAGGCCATGACGTCCTCCAAGTACTCGTGAACGCCTTTGAACTCCCACCATACGAGGAAGTGGAGGACATGCCGTGTGAGTGGGGTGGGACGTCGGTTGTCTGGGTCCGGGCGAGATCGAGGGGACTGGAATTCGATGTGAAGCGATTCGAGTCTGGACATTGTGGACAGACAAGTAACCATCGTCTGGGGTGAAATGTACCCAGAGTCTGGAATGCTCCAAAGATCAAGAACAACAAGTTCATCAGCAGACAATAGCAATTTTTGCATTGCTGGAAATGGAGTGCGGTCCAAACGGAGGGATCGCAAATTGGGGGCAGAACCGCCCAAGAATGAATTGGAAAGGACCGGCGCACCACTAGTTGTCACCCAAATCAGAAAGTTCATCAGCAGACAATAGCAATTTTTGCATTGCTGGAAATGGAGTGCGGTCCAAACGGAGGGATCGCAAATTGGGGGCAGAACCGCCCAAGAATGAATTGGAAAGGACCGGCGCACCACTAGTTGTCACCCAAATCAGAACGTCTAACAGCTCTGGGAATGGCTTCTGCATCGCTGCTGCGACTCTTTCCAACAGCGAACTTGGAATATCAAACAGCTGAATCCCATGTATGTGGTCGGAGTGCTCAGACTCAAGTGCAGTGACTATGTTGTTGGCACATGACATTCCGTGGTCACCGACCCAGGTTGATTGTGTTATTACAATAGGCAAGACAGGCCAGACATCCAGCATCGCCGCCATAGGTTTCTTTCCCGTGTACTCGAGTCGCAGGCCCAGGCGAAGTGGTGACGCAAAGGTGAGGTATCGCCATCTTTGACATACATGAAGAAGAGTATGCCAATCACTTGTCCGTACATTCTGGTCATTCACATAACAGCCGAATATGTCTAGGAGGACACCATCAGGTAGCATGTTGATGGTCACCCGGCCTACGTCGGATTGGTCAGGTCAGCGCGTAGCAGTTGTTGGAGAGAAGACACACGTCCGAGTCGACTTTGATTTTGACTAGACTCTACCTGGAGGTGTACAGAATTCTTCCTTACCAGGCTGTGGCTCGAAGAGGTGCCATCAGCCGGTGTCGATGAGTGAGGGGAGCTAGGAAGTGATGGCCTGGGACGGGCAGAGCCGGATGATGGTGAGGGAATGACGGACATGCTCTTGGACACCACTATGCGACACCGGTCAATTACGGAAGTTGTGAATTCGACAATAGAGACGATGGATATATGGGTAAGAGCTAGTCAATGAGGGTTCGGTGTCAGTATGCGGCGGTCACAGTAGTGGTAGTAATGCCTCGAAACCATAACCTTAACCAACAAAATACATAAGGTTCCTAGTATTGCACACATAGGAATTGCACAGGACTTACTGTAATTATTTTTTTTGGCTCATAGTGTGAGCGATCTGAAACTTTGTGAGATAAACGCGGGATCGAGACGAAAATCATTTTGGGCAAACCCCCCCTTCACGGGGGAAGGGGGGGTTCTCCAAAAATTTTGTCCGGGTCCTTCCGGATCCGGAGGCATATATAGCGCGTCGCACGGCGAAGGCGCTCCGCGTGTCTTCGCCCTTTGGTGGAGCGAAATCCACCACAAACACGACAAGCCGCTACAACGGGAAAGCGAGGCCGAGCACCGGGAGCGCTTAGGGATCATCGAAGAGCTGCATGAGCTGGGTACTACTCACGAGCAGTGTTTGGGGGGTGGGGCCCCTTGGTGGCCTCAGTGCGAGCCCCGTCGGGGGACCTGCGAGCGCACTATGATCCTTGGTTTGCATGACTAGCTCCCGAGAAGTGTCTTTCAATACGTTCATTTCACTAATGTCGGAAGGCTAGAAAAGCCAAGCAATTTTGCTTTGATTTTACTCTTTCCCATATTAAGAATTACTTTTTGCGATAGCCAACACCGGACCGGTGCATTTATCTTGGACGGAGGGCAAAGCTGGTGACGTGGGCCCGTTCTTTCTCATCAGAAAAGAGTATGGCAGAGAATGTGTCTGGTATGTGCATTCTAAGAGCATAAACTGGGCGAATTTGCTTATTGAGCCTGGGGTGTGGGGGTTCACTAGAGCCTTTTGGGCCCAAGGAAGTACCCAAGCGCGTGTGCATCATCGGAGCAGGTGCCAACGGGCTCGCGACGTTGAAGATACTCACGGAGACAGAACAGGTACAATCAGGTCAATGGACGTTGGTCGCGTTCGAGGAAAGGAACAGAGTCGGTGGAGTGTGGTATCGTCCATCACACCATCATGCCTCCCACTTCTCACACCTTGAGCTAGGTATCCCGCCCCTCCCTCTGGAAACCCACCCTTGACATCGCTATATGACTCGCTTTCCGCGAATCTCCCAATACCTGTGATGGCGTACCCGAGTTTCTCATTCCCACCAGAGACCGCTCTTTTCCCGAGTGCGGACGCCATACTGAAATATCTTGAAGACTACGCGATGCACTTCGATTTGCTCCGTTATGTGCGACTTGGTACACGGGTGGAGCAAACCTTTTGGGATATGGACTCTAAGGAATGGCATGTCACCTTGTCTACGCGCGAGGAACTTCAGTTTGACTTCGTCATTGTGGCCAACGGGCATTACCGTAAGCCTCGATATCCGGTCGCGGCTGGATTGCATAATTGGCTTGGCTCGGGACGCGCGATCCATTCTGCATGGTATCGACACCCCACTGCGTTTGCTCATCATAAAAAGGTCATGGTAGTTGGCGGGGGCCCAAGCGCAGTGGATATCTGCGCGCATATGACGGGGGTCACACCACTTCTTCTACATTCAACACCCGGATCAGCTTCTGAGGCCGGTCTCATATATCCTGATGACACAGACGCATACAGAAAGGTGGGACGAGTTGCAGAATACCAGGATGGCGGGACGGTTTTATTGCAAGACGGTTCCATCGAATCCAATATCGACTTGGTAATTCTGGCGACGGGCTACGAGATGTCCTTTCCATTCCTTTCACAGATCACGTCGGGGGTTCCTTCCCTGCCGCCGCCGCTGCCAAACAAGCTCTACAACTCGACGTACCATGTCTTTCCGCTCGCACTCCACATTTTTCCTTTAGGAGGAGATTTCCCGACAGCTTCTATTGCGTTTTCGGGGTTACCTGTGCGTGGGGCGCCCTTTCCGCTCTTCGAAGACCAAGCACGCGTTATCGTACGGGTCTTGCAGGATTCCGAGTCTCTCGATACTCAGGCATGTGCTGAGGATATTGTGAAGCGCGTGCAAGCACTCGTGCATAGAGAAGGGACGGATGACCCATTGCATATTGCCCATGCCTGGTTTCGTTTTGCGCTTCTGGAACCATTCGAATATCGAGCACAACTCAAAGCCTTTTTAGGGAAGGATTGGAGAGCTCCGGACTGGGAAATCGAACTTTGGAAGCACAAGTTTGTTCTGCAGAGAGAGTGGCAAGAAATCGAAGAGAGTGGAAAGGCGGAGGAATGGTTAAAAGGTGTGGGCGTGAACGGGTTGGAGGACTGGGTGGAATTGTGTAGAAGGCTTATAAAGCGGAGTGAGATGTCGGTCACGTTATAAAAGAGGCTGACCAAGCCGTTCCCCAACACTTGACTACATGACCGATCGCAGCACAACCGGAATGCCCCTCCTCAGCGGGCCCGCTCCTCCTCCCTACGCTTCCTCGCGTGCAGACATCAGTTGCCGCAAGTGCAACAAGGAATTTAATATCGTCTTTACTCGCGCGCGCAGGTGTAATCATTGCGGTGCGTCCGGTATCTGAATATTCACGTTTCATCCCCGTTATGGCTGTCTCCCGTAGGCTATTCCTATTGTTCGTCGTGTTCGGGTTATCACGCCGTCATGCCGAGGGAAGGTCTCAGCGCTGGTTTTGACCCGGTTCCTGTTTGTGCATTCTGTATAGAGAACTAATTGATCCAGAGAAGGTATCTGTGGCGGTGGCGGAGCGGCTGATGGTGAGTGGGTTGTAGAATTAGTCGAGTTTCCATTAACGGGCGTCATGCCCCGACCAGGATTATAAGTCGTGTTAGGGCGAGGTTGAGGAGGGTGTCCGTCGCTCGAATGATTGGGTCGAGGGGGGGTCATCGGAGGCGGAGTTGGACGTGGAGGAGGATATGGCTGCGTGCGAGAGGATTGCTGCGACGGTGGCGGAGCCTGAGGCGTCGTTCTTCGTGGTCCTGGTGAGGATCTCTGTGTCGGGATGGATCGAGATCTGGACGGGGGAAAATGGAAGAGGTACTGTTGGGAAATTGTCTCGGAGGAGTGAGCTATACAGGTACAGGTTGTGTCTCCTCACGCCTTGAGAACAGCCCTCAGGTCTACCGGTTCGACCGTTGGGGACTGAGTGATTCCTGTAGAAACTCTACAAGCCGATATGAGCAGACACGATGTAGTAACTGTAGAAGGAACGATACATTACCTCATTTGCGTATGGTAGACATCCATTTTCCTATGCGCGATGTTTGCAAAGATAGAGCTATTATGGGATGGAACTCACCCTGACGGAGATGGGATGATCTTGGCTATCAGGTCATCCTTCTCAAGAACACCATCCGCGCTGATATTGTATGCGTCGACATACTTCTTAAGTCTAGCCAACGGACGCAGATCTGCATCTCAACTGGGTGACAGATGACTTGGTAGGCGAGCCTGACAATGCGCTCTACCCAGACCGGAACCCCACAAAGGTGATGGTTGGCATCATTGCACCCAGAAAGTGAGCAGTTGCGACGGGAGATGTATCCAACGTTGCGGTTGGTCAGTTGCCTTTTGTATGTTTTTACCAACGCAGAAAAAGTAGAGCACTGCTAAATATAAACTGACTTGTGTTTCCGCCTATAAGGCAAATCTCCCTCGCTGGAAGGGGAACGACTTCGACGTGCCATATCCGCTTTAACATGATTTGAAGAAGTGCCTCGGCGCCTGGCGTGCCTTCGACCACGGGTATACCTTCTTGCTCATCCTGTCATGGGCGTGACGGTTCAACGTTCATCTTCAACAGCAGGCATCACAACGGACTCGAGTAAGCCAAGGTCACCCGTTTCTGCAGACCCAGTCACCATGCGCTTCTTCAGTTCCGCGTCCACATGTGCGCGGTTTGCTCCCGGTGCGCGTGCTTTCTGATCGTCGCGCCTGTCGACCACGCACTTGTGTATTCAGAACCGTTGGATTGCTGAGTGTACCATGGCATGATGCATAGCATGAAGCACCGTTCTATCCGAAACACGCGATGGCGCGCTGTCCACCCGGGTGCGAACCCTTCTAGCCCAGGTGGATGTGCGATCGCCGCCCAAACGGCATTGTGCAATTCCATTGCGTCCCGGCCATACGCGCGCATAACACTGCGCGTGCGTCATGGGAAGGCGCTGGTAAAGTGGGTAACCGGTGGCTTGGCCGTATGCACGGACGGTTTGTCTGCTGCGAACGCAGGGTCGACCCGCGTTGCATAGCCACGGAACGGGAGCAAGTGGGCGGATGTGATGTGACATCAAGCGGGAGAAGCACGCGTCCGGGCGGCAAGCGCGTTGTCGGGGATATCAGCACCTCGTCGACCGCGTATGGGTCCACAAGGAAATTGACTGGGCGACACCCAATGACCGTCAGCGAGACTGGCAATATGGGAGAAAATTGAAGCAGGCACATTCGGCGGAAGGTGTCGCGTTTCCGGGCACGTCGAGCACGCCTCCAATGATCACGACGCAGCCAATTCGCTCGCGCACACAAGCACCGTCCGTCCACAACATCCGCGCGAGATTGGTCAGCGGGCCTAACGAGACATACGTCACTGACAGTGCAGCGTGCTCGCGTAGAAGGCCAAGAGTGGCTTCAGGCGCGGGACTGTCGCTGATCTCGAGATGAGGATGATTTCGAGTCGACTCGGAAAGGTAATCCGGTGGAAGGTTCAGCTCTGGGTGTAACCGTGATGCCACTTAGCCCATCGCTGATGATACGTCTCAATGCATGGGTAACTTTGATAGACGAGCATATGCGCACCCGGCCATGAAAGTCGTTTGCGCTGTGCAATTCGCCACTGAGCGGACCTGCAGCGCCTTTCAGTAGGAGAGGTTTTCGCGCAGGGTTGTAGAAAGAGGTCGCGCGACTCGGGGTGTCTGATAGATCCAAAAGTAGAAATGGGACGGCTCCAATTGGCTCAAACCACCCACAAACTGGCAAGTGGCAACAAGAGTGTTTGAGTGTTCTCAAAATGGAAAGTAGATCCAAAAGTAGACATGGCCCAAATGGGTGCTCGAATCGGCTGACTAGGGGCAACACGCGCTGCGTCACGTGCGTCACGTCAGCCTTTGATTGACAAACTTAGTAAATCACGGACCACTCCAGACGGTCATTTCTTACAGCGATATGTCCCATCCCATTCATTGACAAGGATGGTCCAACGTTCTCCCGTTATTATATATACCACATTCATTCCAATCAACTCAAGCCTCGCTCCCTCCGTCTTGTGCTATTGACACTACAAGGTATGGGAAACTGAAGCAACGCCTTCGCCAGCCGCGCGCTCCCGAGAGGCACTCGCAAAACATTATGTGGTGACTGTAGCAAACCGGGTGTAGGCGCGGTGAGTTCGTGGGGTAGGACCGAGGAAATACTGAGGCAAACGCACCAGTTCAACCGCGCTGTTTCTGCAGGGGCTCCTCCTGATCTGCTTCCAATCTTCGCTTCGTCGTTGTATTGATTTTGAGGCCGCTCAGCGACGGTCTTGCTCTGGGATCCTTGTGGAGAAGCGGTTCCGCGAGTGCCACAAGATCCTGTCTTCTGTTAGGAGACGGCGTATACTGTGCAAAGTACCTTATCATTTCTCCGCAAGCCCACCGATCAGCCAGGATGGGGCTGAACCACTGCGCCGGTCCGTCTTGCGTTCCGACTTCGGGTGCGATCCATGGCGGTGTCCCACACCACCCCTCGACCATCGTTTCCTCACTTTTGACGAATTCGGCCAGGTTGAAGTCGATGATGAATAATTGTGCTGGCTGCTGTTCAAGATCGACGACGATGTTTCCCGGCTTCAGGTCGCAATGAGCGACTTTGTGGTTGTGCAGGAATGAAACACCCTCTATGAATTGGGCACAAAGCGATACAATGTCGTCGGGACACTGGCGAAATAGCAGTACTTCATGGAGGGGCGATCTCCAGGGTAGCATAATTAACTGTTTACCAATGTCGAGGCGAATGACCTCAAGCAAAGGAATCGTGCGATTCGCAGGCTCCTTGATGCCGTTGAGGTATTGCAGGAATTCGAGTTCGTCACCACTGCTATCGCTGAGAATCTTGAGAACAACCGACGGTCCAATGCGCGATGTGGCTGGGCGCATAGACGGCTTTAGCTTTGATAAATATGAGGTACATATCATATTCTGAAGTGACGCGAAAGTTATTGTTACTTACTGGGGTCAACAATGTGAGTCCTCCTACATTTACTTCCTGAACTTCGTATCATAAGCTGCGGACTAGGGTTGTGCCCGGCCCGGCCTCAGGCCGTGAGCCGGGCCAAGCCAGGCCGAAATAGGCCGGGCCGAGCCGGGCCAAAGTGACGGCTTCGTGACGGCTTTGGCCCGGCCTGTCATTTGAAAAGCCAAAGCCGGGCCGTCAAGCCCCGGCTTTGATCATTTGGGGTAATCATCAAACTTTAATTTATCAACTTTACATGGACATGGACACACCATTGTTCCCTGTCATTTTTCATCGTCGTATCTGTGCTTCCCTCTCAACCTTCCTTTTTGCTTGAGTCAAGTACATGTACAATATAAGCCTTGGTGGCCTATATGTCAATGTGCAATGCTCAGTTGCGTTGGTTGCTCGTAATCCCTTTCCTCAGTCTTAGATCGCTTCGTCCCGCAGCGTACCATGTTGTACACTGGACTTCACTCATTCCACATGTATAATCCATGCTCTTACCATGCCTCATCATGCTCTCCAGAACATAACGACTCCGTAATATATTTGATATTTAAATACAAAAGTGCTATTCTAAAGTCCTCCTACTGCGAATCCGCGAGCACGAGGCGATGCGGCAATGATGTCGGGGGCGAGACGTTATGGGCAGCGAGCCCTCGAATAGGGCGGCAATGACGATGGGCGAGGCGCTGTGGGCAGCGAGCCCTCGAGTAAGGCGATGGTGACGATGACGAACGCGTCATACGGGTCCGTGCGTAGACGTGTGGCGGACGCGAGGACGATGCTTGAGGGACGGTCTTGGGAGGGCGCGAGGCGCAGCCGGACGGCGATGGTGTCATGCCGTAGGTCGAAGTGTGGGGAGGAGCCGTGCTCCGACTTGAAGACCGAAGGGATGAAGGCATTGAGCACCAAGGCGAGTGACGTCGACGGCGATTGAATTGAGCCGTTGTCATAGTCTGCTGACATGGAGTGGGCAACGCGGTGGGGATGACGTCAAGAGTGGGAACGCGAGGAAAGGAGAGTGAGGTGAAAGGAATGACGATAGTTGGAAGGAGGGATGTGAGTGGGATGAAAGACGTTCCCTTCGGGAAAGTGAATGCGCAAGGGTGGTACAAGTCATGTGGCCAGCGGGCTCAGATACAGAAAATCTTACGTACAAAAGCCGTGGCCTAGGCCAGGCCAAGCCAGAGCCAAGCCGGGTTTGACGGCTTTGGCCTGGCCTGGGGTTTTAGAAAGCCAAAGCCGCCTCAGGCCGAGCCAAAGCCGGGGCTTTCAGGCCAAGCCGGGCCGGAAAAACCCTACTGCGGACACCGAATGCTACACCGGTGGGTCATTATCATGGCTGTTTATATTGACAATTCATTTCATGCTGTCCAATATCTGCTTCAGCCTGACAAATTGACAACAAAGGTATAAACTTGTTATTCAACTGGCTCCCAACTCATGCACCTTGATTCAGTACATCACCCAAATATTTGAACTACATACACCTGAAGGCAGCTTCCAATTTCTATTCCAACTTTACAACTTCACCTCCCAAGTAAAACATGCAAATGGGACTCTTTACAACATTAGGTAAGTGCCAGGGTTGAAAAGAGTCCCATTTGCATGTTTTGCTTGAGAGGCAAAGTTGTACAGTTGAAAAAGAACTGGAAGCCATGTTCAGCTGTACAGTATGTAGTTCAAATCTTCAGGTGATGTACTGAATCAAGTACCTGAGTTGGGAGCCAGTTGAATAGTCAAGCTTATACCTTTGTTGTCAATTTGTCAGGCTGAAGCAGATATTGAACAGTGTGAAATGAATTGTCAGCCTCCGAAACAATATCAATTGTTTGTGTCCTGGCAGTCAGATGGGTCGAAGTAGGATGTTCTGTGTGAGGCTGAAGCCAATGCGAGCAAGGCACGATGCTTGTAAGAGCAAGCGGTATTTATCCCTTTCATACGGAGATGGTTGTGATGCGACCTCGCAGCAGTATCATGGCGACCAAGTCCGCAACAAGCTGTGGTGGATTCAAACTGCACGGCTCCTTCATTCGCATTCCCAACATTCGACCTCCCGCAATGGCCTTGGCTGACACGCCTCCCAATCAGACGAAAGCATGGTAGGAGATGCCGCCAAGACAGCCCCACCGATGCTCACGGCTCCTAGCTGTACTGGTACCTTCCCTTGTCAACACACATCAGCAGACGACAACCCCGAGACTGCCAGTGCCCTCACTATTAATCTCGTCAGGCATTTCCGGAGCCTGCACACATGTGGCTTGTGCTTATATTATGCCACTGGATCTAGTGCATCCCATCAGCAGCAACATTGTTTCGGAATCGGTGTACAGTTGGATGGCCTGATCATAATCCGCAGCTCCAATCACGATCTTGCTTGCGCCAGAGACTCACGGTCCAGGGTGCTCGGTCACTGAGCTTCCAGTGACGCCTCTCATATATGTACTGGTAACGACGGATTAATGGCTCCTGTGTGGACAAACTGTAGATGGTGAAGAGCAGGTCGTGAGCGTTGGAGTGTGATGTGAGGCGTGACCGTGACAAATTTGTGCCCCCAGTGAGTCTTTGAAAATGTGACACCTGAATCCGGACTGTCGGACTTTGTCAGCAGAGCAGTGCTTGAACATCTTTACAATTCAGAAAATAAATATAATTATTTATTGTCGTTTTCAGATAACGTGACATGCCAGAAAAGAAAAGGGTTGGTAGAAAGAACTTGATGAGGCCCCATACAGCAGCCGAGATTTCTTGAAACTTGAACTTGGAACTTGAATTTTGGGATTAGCCAGGTGTGACAGGTGTGACAGGTGTGATGACAGTGACATGTCATATACTATATTAAAAGCAAGCTCGGTGGGAGGGTCACCCGATTGGGTGGCTCCTGGAATCGGCTTATCGGTCTGGTGCAATTATCCAACACATGTTGGTAAGCCATGAAAAAAATGTTTTCGAGTGTGCGCAAATAGGGGTCGCGCAACGACCGACGCATACCCCATTGCTCTGCTCTCCTCCCTCCTCCCTCCTCCCATCTCCCCATTTTTAAGCTCTGACCCTCCCACCAAGCTTGCTTTTAATATAGTATATGACATGTCACTGTCATCACACCTCAAAAGAGTGGAGTGAAACAGGGAGATGGGAGGAGGGAGGAGGGAGGAGAGCAGAGCAATGGGGTATGCATCAGTCGTCACGAGACCCCTATCTGTGTGTGCTCAAAAACATTTTTTTTGTGGCTTACCAACATGTGTTGGATAATCGCGCTGGACCGATAAGGTGATTCTGGGAGCCACCCGATTGGGTGACCCTCCCACCAAGCTTGCTTTTAGTATAGTATATGACATGTCACTGTCATCACACCTGTCACACCTGTCACTCCCGGCTAATCCCGAAATTCAAGTTCCAAGTTCAAGTTTCAAGAAATCCTGGCTGCTTACAGGAGCCTGACTTTGATGCTGTGGAGGAGTAGGCATTGGTTGAAGGGCAGCCAATTGAGCAGCCAAATGGTCTGGTAAGTGATGATATACTTGTCCTTGAAATTGAATTGGTTGCCTGGCAGGAGTCCCCCCCCTGCTGCTGAAGACTCATTCTATTTGCAAAAAGTGAGTTCCTCTATTTTTTGATGGCTGAACCTTTTTGTAACATGTTCTTTCAAATGTCCTGTTAGCTATTAGCTTCAAACAATGTCTCAAAGTCCTCCCACATCTCCTCAACAATCTCAGGCTGCTGCACGTCAAGTTGAGTGTGCCAGTTGAACATTGGGCAGTCCTGTAGGGCATAGGACTCCTGCCAGGCAACCAATTCAATTTCAAGGACAAGTATATCATCACTTACCAGACCATTTGGCTGCTCAATTGGCTGCCCTTCAACCAATGCCTACTCCTCCACAGCATCAAAGTCAGGCTCCTGTAATTTCTCTTCCTCCCCCTCCTCCTGTAAGTCAACTCCATCAGAAAAAGGATATTTGTCATAATTACTACTTGCAGATTATCACAACATCATCTGGCTCTGGCTCTGGCTCTGGCTCAAGTTCTGCTGCTGCTCCATCTGCTTCTGTCTATGCAACTGGCTCTGGCACTGTGGTTGCTCCTGATCTTACTACTAACCCTCCTTTCCCTCTTTCACATCATAATAGGCAGTATCATCATTTGCCTGCCCACTTGGCTGCTCAGCTGGCTGCCCTTCCTCCTCCTCCACTGAGGAGAGGTCATCCTGTCCCTACTTCTGTATGTTTCTATCATCTAAAATATATTTTGCAGTTTACCTTGATTAACTTTTCTTACCATAGAGCCATTCAATGGCCCAAATCCCTTCCAGCTCTTCTTCAATGTCAAGATTTCCTGTTAGACAAGTGTCTATTCCTATTCCTGCCCTCCCTCTCCCTCCTGCTCCTGCTCCTCCTGTTGCTCCTGCTCCTGCCCCATCCCCTGCCCCATCCCCTCCCCCTTATCCTCATCCTCATGTTTATCCTGAGAATCCTTTACCAGTAAGTTTCAAAACTTTAAGTTGACAAAATCCATGCTAAAAAAAAAACAAAACTGTAGTGTCTTGACATTGGCCAAGTTATGGCTGCCTCCTCCTCGGCCCTTGCCAATTGCATGTCGTCCTTTTGATCACACATGGGCCATTCACAACCTTCAAGGATTGAACATTGAATGCTCTTTCTGCCATGCACTCCACTGGCTGGATGAGCGCCTTGCCCACTCATCTAGGAGAAAACCTGTCTTTGGCATGTGCTGCTTGAATGGCAAGATCATCCTTCCTCCTCTTCACCCATGTCCCCCAGAGCTCTACAACCTCCTCACTGGCCAACATCCTACTTCCAGAGAATTTTGCCTTCATATTCACTCCTACAACAATGCTTTGGCCTTTACCTCAGTGGGAAGACAGCTGGATCACTCTGTGAATCAGGGAGGACAGGGGCCTTGGGTCTTCAAGCTGCATGGGGAGCTCATTCACAGAATTGGGTCTCTTTTGCCACCAGAGAGGCCTGATGCTACCCCTTCTTATGCACAGCTCTACATTTATGATCCTGACATGGCCCTAAATGTGTGCATGGCTCATCCCACCAACTCAGCTCTCAATCAAAACACCATGCAAACTCTTCAGGATGTGCTATATCACTCTCATGCTGCAGTCCAGAAGTTTAGGCAGGCTTATGAGCTGACCTGCCACCTTCCCAGAGAGCAAAACTGCACACTCTCACTTCACTTTGATGCTGCATGTGATAGGCATCGCTATAATTCCCCAGAGGCTGCCATCAATGAGATTGCTGCCATTATTCCAGGTGATGGGGATGAGCTCAGGCACTCACAGGACATCATCCTTTTCCTCAGGAGGGGTCACCTACAGCGCATCTCTGATACACACCCCCTTTATCCTTCCCTGAGATATGTTCTCCTTTTTCCCACTGGCCAGCTCGGTTGGTTCCCAAACATTCCCTATCAGAGATGGGCCTGCTCTGAATGAAAACAAGAGAACTGTGTCTTTAGCTCAGTTTCATCGCTATCGCCTTCATATTCGTCCTCATCAGATTGACTCCACTCACATCTTCCTCTCTGGAAAGCTCTTCCAAGAGTATGTCTGTGAGGCATGGGCAGTTGCAGAGCAGTACCGCCTTAACTTCATCAAGCTGAATTAAAGCCAGCTCAGGGTGGAGATCTATCAGGGTCTGGCAGATGCTGTTGCTGCCAATGTTGATGTTGACATGAACCAACTAGGCAAGAGATTCATCCTTCCTTCCAGCTTCTCTGGCAGCACCAGAAATATGCAGCAGCATCTGCAAGATGCCTTGGCCATCAACCACTTCTATGGAGGGGGTGACCTCTTCATCACCATGACTACCAATCCCTCATGGCCTGAGGTCCAGTCTGCTCTTCTCCCTGGCCAGACTCCTAATGAGCGCCCTGACTTGGTGGTCAGAGTCTTTCATGCCAAGCTCAGGTCCCTCATCAGTGACATTAAGGCTGGCCTGCTGGGTTCTTGGGCAGCTCACCTGTACACCATAGAGTTTCAGAAGAGAGGCCTTCCTCATGCCCACATCATTGTCTTCCTTCAACCCCACTCCAAGCTGCGCACCCCTGACCAGATTGACAGTCTCATGTCTTCTGAGTTCCCAGAAGACAATCCTGAGCTGCTTGAGCTTATCAAGAAGTTCATGGTTCACAGGCCATGTGGCAACCAGAACAGGAACTCCCCTTGCATGGTGGATGGCTCATGTTCCAAGGGCTTTCCTAAGGCCTTTAGGGAGGAGACTTCTGTGACTGAGGACTCTTATGCGCACACCAGGAGGAGGGACACTGGCCATGCTCATCTCATTGGTGGCAAGGAGATCACAAACCAATGGGTAGTCTGTCATTCCCCTTATCTCATCTGGAAGTACAGGTGTCACATCAATGTGGAGTCTGTTGCCTCTGTCAAGGCTCTCAATTACAATTACATCTACAAGTATGTCTACAAGGGCCATGACAGGACCACTATGCAGTTTGGCAGGTGCATGGATGAGGTCAAGCTCTACTTGGATGCCAGATATGTCAGCAGCTGTGAGGCTGTGTGGAGACTCTTTCTCTTTGAGCTGCAGGAGCAGGTTCCAAATGTGGTGCACCTCCAGGTCCATCTTCCTGATCAGCACAGTGTGGTCTACAATCCTCAAGTTCTTGAGGAAGTCCCAAATAAGCCCACCACACTCACTGGATGGTTTGAGGCCAATGCTGCTGCTCCAGAGGGCTCTGACATTCTGGATCTTCTTTACCAAGACTATCCCTCTAAGATGGTCTGGAACAAAGGCACTCATAGGTGGACTCCAAGGGAGAAGGGCTTTGCTATTGGGAGGATGTTTAATGCTCACCCTACTTCTGGAGAGCACTTCTACCTGCGCCTCCTTCTCACCTCTGTCAAGGGTGCTACCTCCTTTGAACACCTTTGCTCATTTGAAGGCACTCTCTATCCCTCTTTCAGAGAGGCTTTCATTGCAAGAGGTCTTCTAGAAGATGATCAAGAGTGGCAGCAATGCTTGGAGGAAGCCAGTCACATGTGCACAGATGCTCAGCTGCACCACCTCTTTGTCACCATCCTCAAGGACTGCATTCCTTCTCAGCCTAGGGCACTTTGGGACAGATTCTGGCCCTCCATCTGTGATGACCTTCAGCACAAGCTCCAGCAGCATCTCAATATCCTACAGCCAACTGATGAACAGATCAAGGACTATGGCCTCTATCTCATTGACCTCTTCCTCTCCCACTCTGCCAAGAGACTTCAGGATTGGCCAACCATGCCTCAGTTTGTGGAGAACTGGGGGGCCATTGCAGGGAATCCCCTCATTCAGGAGCAGCTCCAGTATGACCTAGAGGAACAGGCTCTTCTTGCAGCTGAGTCTACTCCCAACCTTGATGATCACCAGAAGGCTGCTTTTGTAGAGATCATCTCTGCTGTCATCAACAGGACAGGGCAGATATTTTTCCTTCATGGCCCTGGGGGTACTGGCAAGACTTATCTCTACAACACCCTCTGCTACCATCTGTGCTCTCAACACAAGATTGTGCTCTGTGTTGCTTCCTCTGGCATTGCTGCACTCCTTCTCAAGGGAGGGTGCACTGCACACTCCTGTTTCAAGATCCCCATTCCCTCCCATGAGTCCACTGTCTGCAACATCCCCAAAAACTCACATTTAGCAGACCTAATTCGCATTACTGACTTGGTCATTTGGGATGAGGCTCCCATGCAGCACAGGCATGTGATGGAGACAGTGGACAGGTCATTCAAGGATATCTGTGGCTCTGACAAGCCCTTTGGTGGTCTTACCTTTGTCTTTGGTGGCGACTTTCAGCAGATCCTTCCTGTCATTGTGCAAGGATCAAGGCCTCAGATAGTAGGTGCCTGCCTACAGTGCTCCCCCCTCTGGAGATCCATCAAAGTGCTTCATCTCCACCAAAATATGCGCCTCAACACTGGCATTCAAGCTGAGGCCAACTTTGCACCGTGGCAGCTGGAGGTTGGCCAAGGCAAGCACACTGATCCCAACTCTGTCATCCATCTTCCCCCCGCAACCCCCCCTTTTTCAAGGATGCCCTGGGTGCTATCAACAGCACCCACATTGGTTGTTACTCCACTGCTGCAGAGCGCAATGCAACAAGAGACTGCAATGGCGTTCTCTCACAGAACTGCCTTGCTGCTTGTTCATTTGACCTCTGCTTCACATATCTTTTGACTGGTTGGGAGGGCTCCACCGCTGACTCAACTCTTTTCCACAATGCCCATCATTCCGATTTCCCCATCCCAAGAGGGAAATACTATCTCACTGATGCAGGCTTTGCCTCATCAAACATACTGCTTGTTCCTTATTGAGGTGTACAATATCATCTATCTGAGTGGGGTCATGCTGGCATATGGTGTGTTCTCTCTTTCTTTCCCATCTTCTCACTAATTTTTATGCTTGTCCTAGGCCACGCACACCCCAGGAATTATTCAATCTGCACCATGCTCAAGCTCGCAACATCATAGAGCATATGTTTGGGATTCTCAAGTGGCGTTTCAAAATCCTTTGGTACCCCCCTGAGTATAACATGGACATTCAAGCGCGCATCCCATTGGCACTTGCAGCCCTTCACAATTTTATTTGCCATTATGATCACAGTGAGATCGATGTATTTGATGACAGGGTAGACCCTCAGATGGGTCATTGTGAAGCAGCTGGTGAACTGGGAAGAGGGGTAGTGACGCGCTATGAGAGGGAGCAAGCAAATATCAGGCGAGACAGGATTGCAGGTGAGATGTGGGAGCAGTATCAGAAAACACTTGAGGATCGCACAGCAGGTATTTAGTTCAGACACATGTCTGCATGTTTTCAGAAAATGAAAGAACACTTCATGGCATTCAACAAATTACCATACATGCATGTGATGGGTGACTACTGTAGAAGTACAACTACAGTCAGGATGTCCTGGCCTTCTCCAATAGATCCTTGATGTAGTTGCGTGCAATCTTGTGTGACAACGCTGACCCATTAGTCATAAGCACAATATAACTGTCTATGCACATGATGTCACAAGATCCCAAGATATTGATCATAGGGACAACATCATCCATGGAGAGCCATTCACCATTCAGTTCAATATCCTTGGTAAGATGTTGAATTGCCAGTGACCGATGGGTGGTCTCGGGAAGTGCCGAGATAGTTATGATGTCATTTGAAGGCAGCATATGCATGGCTGGAGGTGGGGCTGGGGCTGGGTTTGAGAGGAGTGCCAGCGACATTGGGGGTGGGGATGAAGCAATGAATGCATGCATGGTTGAGTTGAAGTTATTGGCAAACCTCTCCATGGTTGACTGCATGCTGTGGACAGCAACTGCCATGGAATCAGACTTGAGTTTTTTGGTAAATGAGGAAGATGTTTTGGAGGTGACATCCTTGACCTGAGATACTTTGCATTTGGAATGAAGGACACTGGATGAGGAGGAAGAGCAATCTGGCACCAGAGATGACAAGGAGTCCCCACTTTGACATTCAAACAAATTGGGATTGGGGGACAGCGATGCAGATGACTGAGGGGGAGTAAAATGGGCTGTCGACTGCGTGCCCCGATATGAATGTTGGCCTCTTGCACTTGATGGCATCAGAGATTTCATGATGCTGCAATGTGGCCAGCCTTTATCCCTGTACTTCTTGTATTCTTGATTTTTCTACTAATGATCAGATGGCATTGACAAATTAGATGTTATGTATGCACCTTGACTAGATCACTCCACACCGATTCCATTTCAGGTGGAACAACAATTCCATTCTCATCGGTCCATAGGTGCCCAACCCCGGACTCATTCCTGAGAGCAACGATTACCAAGTGCTCCTTCTTCATCTAGTAGTAGACAATGTTAGCTGCGTGATATGGCAAAGCAAAAAAAATTTGTACCCTTTGCCATTTTGATTTGCACATAGGTCCAGTCTTGATAGGACCCTTCTCATGCATGGGCTTAATAGAATTGGCTGCTTGGTTGAAGGTAAGGTCCTTGAACATGGCATTGGAGGTCATGTTTCCTTCTTGTTTCTGCTCGACAAGGAACAGTAGAAATGCAGCTTCCTCTTCAGTTGTCCATATAGCCTTGTTACTTTCTGAGATTAGACTTCCTTCCATGGAATCTGGACTTATTGATGAGTGGGTCTGCATCATATGGGGTGGTGGAGGTGGGGGTAGAAAGATTGATGCACCAATCATTCCCAAGCCCAAGTCATTACACGTCATCACATATGCAAATATGTGAATTACAGTTAACAGACAAAGACGACTGATATTAGTTAATCATATGACATGTCACTGTCATCACACCTGTCACACCTGTCACTCCCGGCTAATCCCGAAATTCAAGTTCCAAGTTCAAGTTTCAAGAAATCTTGGTTGCTGTATGGGGCCTGATGTATCTTGCCAAATTCTAAGCAAAAATTCCTAAAAGATAGTGTGTTCAAACTGGAATGAAAACTACATTCTAAATTTAGTGTACCAAGAATGACTAATTGAAATGTCGGAGATGTCAAAATCAGTATGTGGTAGGTGCACTGCAGCTAATGGTAAAGTACCCCACCAGCCTCTTTGAATCATCAAATGTCCTCCTGTGCATAATCCATAATAAATATGGCTGTTCCCATGTCAATTTTCAGCACTCCTTGCAAGTCCTGGATGGTGATGAAACTCTGGGATAGCTGCGTGATTTGGGTGAAGCCTTGTGATTTGAGCACTCTACCAAATTCCAAAAACTTGAAGCCTTTTGTATTGCGCAATGGGTTGTCCTCAAATTCTTGAAACCATTGTTCAATCTCAACAGATATCTTGACAGCCAGTGGAAGCGGTGGTGGTGCCACCTGATTGCCTGCTGGTTGTGCACTGAGGATTTGTTGGTACTGGCCCCACTCCAGATGAAGGACGATAGGAATTGTAATGCCATGGCCCCCCATTGTGCCAAAAGGAGCGGCTCCCTGAAACAGATCAGGCAATCATGTTGAGCAAATCTTGGTTGTTCGTCCATCATGAAGTAAGATTGTTGCTGGTTTCTCTTCTATGGTTGCCATATTCTTCACCTAGTATCCAGACCTGTCATTTGTGCGTTTTGTGAATAAATGATAGAGTATGCACCACAGCATTTGACCAGAGCACAAGATCTTGCAAACTCAGACAGTAGCAGACCCCAGTTGATGTATTCGGGTGACAATAGGTGTTGCGGCCAGCCATCTTTGTATGGTAGTCACATTGCCACTTATTCCGCAGTTTATCAAGGATCTCTTCTTGTTCCTTCTCAAGGGGATCAATGGCTGAAGCAGTTGCAGAAGTGGGATTCTAATATCAGATTTGTTAGAGCCAAGTGAGCAATACATTGTCAGTGCGTACCTTCTTTCCCTTTCCATCCATGTTTCCTGTCTTTTTCTCTTCCATCTTTCCATCTTCAAAGCAGACCATGAGATTCTTGGGAGGTCCTCGCTTTGAGAGCTTTCCGGTTGCAGGGCGCGGAGGTACAATTAGAGCCCTCATCTTCATGATGAAGATTTCAAATTCACTCTCATCCTCAATTGAAGTAGCAGGGGCCTTCACTTTATCATTAGACAGCTTGCATTGTAGCTGCAAAGCATTTGGATGCCGGCCTAACTTCTCTCCAACAGCATCGTGGAGATTGTGGAGAGTTGTGGTGGAATCAATGGCAAATGGACTATAACATAAATGATGCATATTGAAACCTACCACATGTCTCCAGGTCAGTTTCATCATCATCAAAGTCTGATAACTCCTTGGGGCCATCTGGGAAAGTCCTGCTTTTGCTCAAGGATTGTGGCACCCCAACTTGATTCCTCTGAACCGCTGAGGACGACATTTTTCAACCTGGGGCATAGCGGTGGACTGGCACTGGTTTGACCTCCATTGCATCATCATCACTAGCCATACCACTTGAAGAGTTGTCACTTTCAGATTCAATCATGGCTGAAACAAAGCTTTTTGTCACCTCATATGTACCATGATCCATGGAAGCATTGTGTGCCCAGTCCTCACCAGAGTCTTGTGCCAACTGATCTTCATCAAATTTGCTGATTGTTTCTAACAGAGTAGAGCTGTTGGTTCGACTCATAGTTGAATGGGTTTGGTGCTGCTTGATGAAGATGAAGGGATAGGATTGCTCTTCTGAGCTTGTCTATACTGACACTCTGCAGAAAGTGAGATACTCATTCCTGCATCTGAGTAGCCACATTTTCACCCAGCGACAGCAACCTGCTGAGTGGTCACATCTGTATTTTGAGCTCCAACAGGCCCTGACTGATGCTCAGGTTAGAATACCATGGCATTGGACATTTGGGCACTACTCACATGAGGTGGAAGGCTATTGCTGTGAGTACTGCGTTGACAGGGTGGTTGAGATGTCACAATGCCGCAGTCTGCTTGTAATCCTTTTGCCTTGCATGCTTTGCAAACATCCCCATTCCACTCGCATCTGGTCTTCCATGCCCTACATCTCGTACAAGCAGCCCTTCCCTTCACCTTGGAGGTTGAAGAAGCTAGAGCTGCTGCATGCTCTGAATGAAAAACAACAGCACAGGTCAGCTACTGAGTGCCTATCTCCAATGAAGAAGTAACTCACCTGTATCTGGTTCCTTGGCCTGCATATCACAAGGCTCACTGGCTTTTGCAACTGCTTTTACTGCCCAGTGTTTTTGGGTGGCATGAAGTGAGCAAGTGAGGTGTGAGTGAATTACATACATACTACAATCACAAGTCCAGGAACATGCGGGTGAGTTTGTAAGGCTGACTGGTCCAGCACAGAAAGGGGAGAGAGGGGAGAAGAGACTTTTCTATTCCAGAGAGTAGCTAAACACTTTATATACAGGAGGGAGGAGAGAGGAAATAGGGAAACATGTGTAGTGACATCAGTAAGAGACTACATGAGATCTGGCAAGACTGCATGAAAGGCATTTGGAATGCGTGATTCTGTAGCCAACCGATTGCCTACCTTACACCTCCCAGGGGCTTGAAATTTTGACTGTCCTCAGTCAAAGCATCTTCAGTGAGTCTTTGGCCTTGCATGTGCATGGTCTCATCATCGCAAAGGGGGTGAGCATTGCAGCAAGGCAGGATGGGGCAGGGCATGCTTGCAGTGTGTGCCTTGTGTTGAATGTGTTGTCTGTGTTGTTGCATGCAGTGGTGCTGGTGTCATTGTCTCCTGGAATGCGGGCGCATGGTGAAGCAGGAGGGGGGCGTGGCATGCTTGTGGCATGTCAAATGTGTTGTCATGATGTGGTGCTGCTGATGTCATTGAAGTCGTTGCCGTTGCCGTTGTTTTTGCTGCTGCTGTTGTTGTTGCGGAGGCAAGCGGCGAGCCTGGCTTGTGTGCCTGTCGCGCTGATGTCTTCTGGCCATGGCATTGAGGTCTTCTCCATAGCAGGTGGCGGTGGGATGTGTGGACAATAGCGTGCAAGCAGGTGACGAGACAAGAGGGGGTGGACAGCATGGTTTGCCTTGCAAACACTTGCAGTAGTCGTTGAGCTAGAGTGTGTGGGGTCAGCGTCCAAAAACCTAAAACAAGATGTGAGGGGTCTCTGGTAATCATCTCATGGCCATGGTGATGAGGTCTTTGCCACTGCAGGTGATGGCAGCATGCAGGGATGAGGGCATACGTGTGGGTGGGGATGCGATGGAAGGGGAGGCATGGTGCAGTGTGGTGCTTGCATTGACGGCTTCTCCTGTGGTGATGTTGTGATGGTGGCTGTTGATCTTTCTATGGGACGGCATTGCTGAGCTTGGGTTTGAGGCCTTTGGTCTTCTTGGACAATGCTGGTGGCATGAGGCAACAGCAGTGTGTCGTTGCTGGTGTCATGCATGACTGAAACTTTGGCGCTAGGTGTGACATCAACTGAGATTGAGGATGAAACCAAGAGGGTGATGGACTGAGCTGAGGTGGCGGCAGCAGATAAAACTAGAGCTGGGGTGGTGACAGGAGATGTTGGGGCAGTGGCGGCACCTGATGATGGGAGTGAGACAGTGGGCCAGGCTGAAGCAGCAGACAGGGCAGAGACAGTGGCAGCTGGAGATGCTTGAGATACAGTGGACTAGGCTGAACTGAGGGCTGATGGGGCAGGGGAGGCAGCTGGCATTGTGAGTGGCATGTGTAAAGACTCACTGTTGAACAATCCAGTTCAAGAGTGAGGGAGAAGTTCAAAGACAAGTCAATAGATGTCCAAGACTGTGTGAGCAAGGAGTAGAGTCCAGAGCAGTGCTAAGTACCAAAGAGGTACTGTCACTGGTAGTATTGAGAAGTTATGCAGGGAAGAGGCCAGAATAGTCACAAGGGGATGGTCCTTAAAGGAGTATCCCAGGGGTAGAGAGTGCCATAAACAAATGGACAGTCTGAAGACTGTCTGCTACTTTATTGAGTGCTTATATACTACAGGAGGACTGCTAAATAGGGAACAAGCCATAACCTTGTTATCAAGCACAATTGCTGGATGAGGAAGAAGTCGGAGTCTGCTTACTGAGCATGCTCAGTCATGCTCAGTAAGCTGCTGAGTAAGAAGGCTCTTATTGATGAGTAAGAGCCACTACTGTCCACATGTTCACTGCTTTAGTACACGTGTGAAACACCTGATTCATTTACTGTTAGTTAGTTCAGGGCTGGTCATTTGAGGACTTGTAGTTTGGTTCAGGGAATAGGGTTGCTTATAAGGCCCCTTATATAGTTCTATTAGGGTCGTTAGGGTTGACCCTAATACTTATACTAAGGTCCTTAGTATTGTTCTATAGTTTGTTCTATGGTTATTAGAGTTAGTCTAATAACATGTTACAGGCTTGTTAGTGTCTTGTTAGTGCCTCTTGTAGAGCACTTAGAGTTGTCATAAGGGGTCCTTAGAGAGGCTATAATACTGTCCTTTATTGCTAAAAGGGATGCCACTAAGTGGGGCTTGCTGTATGTTGATTGTGCTGAGAATCGCTCGTGCGACAATGCATGTGCGATTTTGTGGACACCTCTACTCACCCTTTTTGTCCGTGTGAACAGGGTGACACCATAGAGGCTGGGTTTCCTCTAATAAGGAAGGGTCCTTCAAGGGCCCTCTCCAGAGAATGGTTCATGACAGTGTGAGAACTGGTGAGGAGACAACTGAGGCAGGTGAAGGTGAGGCCATGTGAGATGGGATGGAGCTGGCAGCAGTGGTGGTTGAGACAATGGTGGTGGAAATAAGATAGCAGAACTGGCTGGCATTATGGATGCTATGGCAGATGGGGCATGTACAGCAACAAAGGAGATGGCTGGCAATGAGACTACTGAGGCAGCAGCAGGTGGTGCTGTACTGACAATGGCAGGCAAGGCTAAGATGGAGGCTGCTGATGATATTGGGACTGATGTGGTGGCGACAGATGCGGATGAGTCTGGGATGGTGGCAACTAAATTGCATGCGATGGTGTGCAAGCACAGGGGTGAGGCAGCAGCTGAGATTGTGGGTGAAGCAGGGACAGGACTGAAGGTGTGGGGGTGATGGCTTGTGTGTCAGGGATGGCGAAACGGGCAACAGGGATGATGGGAGCAGGAGTGGGTGATGTGAAGGTCATGGTGGGTGAATAGTATGTCAAGTCCAAGTTGTCTTTATCACAAGCCCACTGGTTGTGTGGGTCTTGACCACATCGTCTTCTACAATATCATATTGGCAAGTACAACTGTCAAGAGTACAAATAACACAACACTAAGAATACCCACAATACTTGTACCAGCCATGACAGTCCAAGGGAGAAACAAGATAAAGTGCATCAAGTAGGGTTGTATATATGTCTCTGTCGGATAATTCAGTCATTGACAAGTGGACCAAATCACCATTTCGTCGAATGTGATACTTCATTGCTGAAAACGCGAGCTCAATTGGGTTCAAATCAGGTGAATATGGAGGCAGGAATTTGCAACTCATTTCCCTGGTGGAAGTAGGTCATGTCAAATGCATTACAGGTCTAGTATGTTATTACAAACCTTGACTCAATCATCTCAACAATATCCACATGCTTGTGAATCTGACAATTGTCCATAACAATGACAGAGTTGGGGCCAATTATGGTTCCATAACCTTGAGAAGACCGCCAATAAATTGATGAAAAGTTTTGGTGCAAAATGAGCCTTCAACAATCTTGCAGTATAAAATTCCATCAGTGAATGAGATGGCAGGAAGCACAGAGAAGCTATGAAATGGAGTCAAACAGGGAATTGGACAGAAATTGAGTGACTTACTGTCTGCCGTGAACAAAGAAAGCTTTATGCTGTGCCTGTGTACCACAAATAGACCAAGCTGCCCCTCGATATGTTGTTCAATGATCTACAGAGCTCTCATCAACGAAAACAACCTGATCGGCTGAGTACACACTGATTCGATTGAGGTATGCAAGCTGCTTTTCTTCTGAGCGCTCAATTGCAGCACGCAAAAGCTAAATCATGAAGTCACCAATAGATGTATCAAGTCTCAGTGCCTATACCTTTTTCATTGTAAATCCGCCAGATTGCAGTGTATGCCAGATGGTTGACCTTGAGACACGTATCCCAGAATTTGCTGCAAGCATATCCCACAGCTCATCAAGGTACAGATCAGGTGCATCATGAATCCTCCCAAACAGGTACTAGTATAGTTGTTAGGAATACCCCACAGTAGTGGTTTCACATATGCTTACCTCTACATCTGCTCCATGTAGTGCCTGATCAGACCTACAATGCTGCTCCACTGCTACATCTGAGACAGCATTGTGCTCCTGGAAGCATTGTAGAATCCTTTCAACCAAGCCAAACGATACACCTGTGTAATTTGCAATATCTTGCTTTGAGAGCACGGCTGACATTCGAACCACAATTTGCTGGACTTCAAGGGAGACCTTTTGGCCTCTTTCCATCAGAGAGGAAGCAGGGAACAAAGTGCTAGACACCTACATCATTCCCACAACCATGACTGTGCCTACCCAACATGGGCATGTCTGAAATTCAATGTATCTGTTCTTGGAACAGAATATTTAGAAAGTACATTTCATTCTGGTTATGATTTTTTGCTTAGAATTCAGCGAGATACATCAGGTTCTTTCTACTGACCCTTTTCTTTTTGGAAATTTCTGGCATGTCACGTTATCTGAAGATGACAATAATGATAAGAATAAATTACTTGATAACAGAAGTTGTCATACTCAAAATGGAAATTGTGGCATAACAGAGGGTCAACATCGCGCAGCGCTCTTCCACTGCAATGATGCCCAAGCCACATCCCACTCCCTTGCACCTCTGCCATCCTGCCAGCAACGGACATCGTGCCCTTGCGATCATGACAGGGATGCCCTCCTGACAAATCGGCACCACATGAAGGCTGAACAGCCCCGCCAATGCCACTCCCTCGTCACCTCCATCATCCTGCCAATACACACTGCGCAACTGCGATCCCCTTCGCGTGCGTGTTCTCCTGACAAACCGATGCACACAAGGGCCAAATGGTCCCACCCAACACCACTCCCCCACCTTCATCATCTCACCTTCAACATGTGCTGTGCCATTGCGCGCACCCTCCTGACAAATCAATACACCACATGAAGGCCAAATGGCCCCGCCCAATGCCACTCCCTTGCTGCCTCTATCACACCAGCACATGCTGCGCAATCGCAATTGCCTTTGCAAGTGCGTTCTCCTGACAAATCAGTGAACCCCAAAATGAAGGCCAAACAGTCCCACCTAATGCCACCCTCAATGTCACCGAGTGGTGTTGTGGCTTTCAGGTGCTTTCTTTCATTTTCCCTTTCTTTTCTTCTTTTCTTCCCTTTTCTTTTCTTCATGTTCTCGCCTCTGGTCTAGGGTATGCAGGACTGCCCTGGTGGACCTCTGGAATTGGAACCATCACAGTGCGCATGGCAGAGACGACGCTCCATGTGCCACAGCTGCTCCCCCAATGCCTGCACGCTCACCACACGCTCAACCCTGCCGCCATCATCCTGCCCACAATACACGTCACATGATTGCAATCGCCTTCATGCATGCTCACCCACCTCTGACTCGATTTGTTGTGCTTCTAGGCTTTTCTTTTCTTTCTTTTCTCTTTATTTTTTTCTTTCCTTTTCTATTAGCTACTCAACTTTGGTCTATAAACATGTACCTTTGACTAGGCTAGTCTACAATAATAGAACCTGAGTTCTATCATTCTGAGTGCTGCATGTGGTCCTAACAGCACCAGCCTTCTTGGCATGGCATCAAGTTGAGCCCTTAGATTAAGTTTAAATTTTATTTATTTTGTTGTACTTAACTCTTGAATACACCATTATGAAACTTAAGAATTGTGTGTAATTATCATCTGCATTTGAAAACAATTGTGGAGTTGATGGGAATTGCCTTGAGGAGCCAAGTTGGTGGGGCACTTGCCTTTTCTGGAGCATGACACTTTTTGCGAAAAGACATCAACTCCCCAGTGTTCTCCATTCACTTCCCCTTCCCTCCACTCCATTGCAGGCGTGACCTTCCCACAGAAGGAATAGAGAGAGTGCGCTCTTGAAGAGATGGCATTTATGTACAGTATGTAATTGGTGGGACACGATGAAGACCGTCGTTCTTCCTTGAGGCATTCAGAGGAAAGAGAGGCACACAAAAGTGATGAAACTTGTTATCCGATGCTGTACCTAAGGTGTTTATTTACAGAGAACAAGAAAATAGAAAATATGAAAGGGAAATTGAGACTGAGTGATCAAGGAGAAGTGGCGGCGAAGGGCGGCGATCGAGGGTTGTGGGGGGTGGGGGAGAGGACCAGGGTGTGGTGAGGTTTTGAAAGGGGTGTGGGAAATACGCAAACGTGAGCAATTCCACGGCCAGCCACAAATCCTTGCTCATTACACCGTGACTATGCATCGTCGCACATGGTGTGAGAGGTTGACATCTGAACGAGGGCCACTGGCATATGGTGATGAGCATCATTGAAATGTAAGGGCTGCATGTTATGATTCCCGACCGCGAGTGAGCTCGATCGTGAGCACACGAGGCTGAGTGAGGGATCCCCTCACTTGACACATATACCAGGACCCCTTTTAGCATCTCTGAGTAGAACTAGTTATTTACCCTCAGTTCATACCTAGTCTAGTTAATTAACGTAGATGTTGATTGGCTCGACTGATGTTCCGTCATTTGGATACCATTTGTTTACCTCCTGCCTACTTAAATGAGTAGATAGTTTACCCGTGCCCCTCAGTGATCGCTCACACGCGCGAGTCACTGAGGTGTGTCCCCACTTACTTATCATTCCTTACATTCCATAAAGCTCATACCTGAATAGTACAGTTGTTACATTATTCAGGTAAATATATATCTATAGTGATCGCTCACGTGCGCGAGTCACTGAGTACAGTCATTACATTATTCAGTGATTCTCACGTGTGCCAACGTGCAGGTCTCTTCAGATGCTGCATACACTCACTCAAAACAATCCTTCCATATCCTCAATAAACTGTATAGTTTCTACAGGTTATGGGCCCTGAACCTCAATCTGCTTCAACATCTTCTGCCGCCTCCATGGTGCCAACATCCACCCCTGGAACTTTTGATCAGCTGCCAGCAGTTATTCCCCACCTCGAGTTGAATGGATCAAACTGGGCTGTCTTCACCATGCGGTTCCGTCAAGCCATGGAAGCCACAGACCAGTGGGGGTACTACGATGGAACAAGCATGCAACCTGCCCCAGCTAAACCTGAGACCCCGACTGTGGATGAGGACCTGGCCATGAAGGCTTGGGACCGCAACGACTGCATAGGGTGCTTCCTGCTCTGCCAACGTTTACCCGACACAGTTGCAGTACGTTTAGCAAATCTCCCTACAGCACAGCAGTGTTGGGAGAAGGTCTCTCAGGAGTACCAAGTGAAGAGTGAATATGCACAAAGCGATTGCCTCCAGGCGTTCTTGGACAGTCGCTGTGCTAAAGGCGCGGACATCCGAACCTTCCTCCAGGACCTCCGCTTTAAGCACGAAGAACTCAGTGCATCAGGGGTCAGCATTTCCAATGCTGAATATCAGCGCACTGTCCTCTGCAGTATCCTGGACAAGTTGGCGTGCTTTGCATCGGGACTTATGACAGCAGCCCGACTCACTAACAGCACCAGCAAGGTGCCCATGGACTCTCTCATTGACTCCATCTGCGAGGAGGCTGACAGACTAAAGACCCACTGCGGGTGCAGCCAGCAAAGCCAAAGCTCGGGCAAAAAGGACCAGCAACCGGACGAAGCTCTCGCTGCTCACGGGTCTGACAGCGCCAAGAAGAAGCGTCGCAAAGGAAAATGCCACAATTGTGGAAAGCAGGGACACTGGGCGCGTGAGTGCTGCTCCCCAAAGAAGGAGGAGAATGTGGCAGTGCAGCCCGCATCCACATCCACCAGCACCCCGGCACCCACTCAATCAGAGACCAGGCCTGTAGGGTCAGCAAACGCTGTCATCGATGAGACAGTCAAAGCAGACAGGTTTTGGCTGGCTGAGGAGGCAGACTGCAGCGTGCACACCTCCGGCGCCGACCTGGACCCCCCCTTCAGCGGAGCGAACGACACGAAGCACGCACACGACACAGAGGAGATGGTCGCAGCATCAACCAGGCAATCCACTCAGGGAGACAAAGTCCGTGTTGAGCTCTATGATTCTGGGGCGACAAAACACATCAGCCCTTACAAGGGTGACTTTACTGAGTATCGCCCCCTATCCCCTCCCATTATTCTTGTCACTGCCAACCAGGAGCAATTCAAGGCAATTGGCATAGGTTCCCTTACTGTACCAGTACCAAACACAGGAGGACGGGGCACTCTGAGGCTCTGAGGAGTCCTTCACGCCCTGTGAGTCACCTATACACTCATTTCATTAGGAGAATTAGACAATGATGGCTACCACATGGAGTTACGTGACGGGCACTTGAGCATCCTTGCCCTGGGAGGTACCCGCATCGCACGCATACCACGCAGCGTGCGCGGTCTATACCGTGTTGAACAGCACACAGAGTATGCCAATGCAATCGAGCTCTCACTGATGGAGCTACACAGACGCCTAGGGCACATTGCCCCCTCCAGTGTGTGCAAATTAATCCAAACTGGTGCTGTCAGAGGCATTATCGTCGACCCCGCATCAAAGGAAAGTGATTGCAACATGTGCATCTATGCGTGTGCCACTCGCCTCCCCATTCTGAAAGTGCACCAGACCCCGCCTGCCCAACACTTCAGTGAAGAGATACACAGCGACTTGTGGGGGCCCGCATCCATCACAACACGCCAAGGGCGCAAGCACTTCATCTCATTCATAGACAGTGCAACACACTACACTATTGCTTTCCTGCTCACAAAGAAATCGGAGGCACTCAAGAAGTATAAGGCCTTTGAAGCCTGGGCTATCTCTCAGGGGCATTGCAAAGCCATCAAAGTACTTTGCTCCGACCATGGAGGCGAATACCTGAGTGGCCCCTTCAACAAACACCTGGCTGCGGCTGGCACTGCACGTCATCTCACCACACATGACACGCTGCAGCACAATGGTGTCATGGAGTGCCTTAACCAGATGCTGCTCGAGCGCATGCGCACGCTCTCACACAGAAGCGGCCTCCCCAAGTCGTTATGGGGCGAGGCGCTGCGGCATGCCGTGTGGCTCAAAAACTGAACTGCCACATGTGCATTAGACGGCAAGACACTGTATGAAGCCCTACACAAGGAGCCACCAGATCTGTCTGGCCCGCACCAGTGGGGCTGCAGTGTCTGGGTGCACACTGGGAAGAAAGGCTCCAAGTTGAACCCGAGAGCACGCGAGGGCAAATGGCTTGGTGTTGACACTGACTCACATGCCCACAGGGTATACTGCCCAAAAACTCAGACAGTCAGCATTGAGCGAGACGTGTATTTTGCATCGAACATGCCGCTCGAGGGGGAGCAGCCCATTGCAGTACCAACCGTGGGAAGCGAGCGGCCCATGGATGAGTCAGACCTACACGAGGTGCCCGAGACACCTACCCACTCTGACCACTCCGACTTGGAAGTGGACCCAGCCCACTCTAATACACCCCTTGTACCTGAAACACCTGACGCACCAAAAATACCAGATCAGCATCCTCCCTTAGAAGAGGAAGTCAAGACCACCCTCAACAATCCCCCTCGGCACTCCACCCAACTACGCAAGCCCTCACGCATCATGCGTGACCTCCAAGTGGGTGAGGGCATCACTTCCCCACACCAGAGCACCCCACGCATTCCATGCGGCATCTGTTTTCCCAGACCCCTCAATGCGGAGGAAGCAGGGGGAGCATGGTCCGTCAATGACAGCCTGCCCACACTCCTCGAGGACTACGTTGGCCTTGAGCTCCCCTTCGCAACCGCAACAGCTGACGCCAAAGCAGATGAGCCACGCTCACTTGCTGAAGCCAAACGCAGACCAGACTGGCCTCTCTGGGAGAAAGCCATTGAGGAAGAGCTCACAATGCTCAAAACCGCGGGCACCTGGCGCCTTGAAGAACCACCAGCCGGAGCAAACATTATTGGCTCCAAATGGGTTTTCAAAGCCAAAAAGGATGCAGCAGGCAACATTGCACGCTACAAGGCACGCCTTGTTGCCCAAGGTTTCAGTCAAATAGGTGGTGTTGACTATGATGACACATATGCCCCGGTAGCATGCCTTGCATTGTCGCGTGCCATCATTGCTATGGCAAATCATCTTCAGCTGGAACTCCATCAGATCAACATCAAAGGTGCCTACCTAAATGGTGTGCTCAACAACAATGAAGTGCTGTTCATGCAGCATCCTCCAGGGTACCGAGACCCGAAGGCAGGTGCGCGAGTGCTATGCCTCGTGAAAACACTTTATGGACTGAAACAGTCCGGCAGGAGATGGTACCAAAAACTCTCATTTACATCCCTACAGTTCAGACAGTGCTCTGTCAATTAAGCCATTTTCTGCAAGTCTGGAGGTCGCACACGCGACATTACAGTTATTGCTGTGCACGTCAATGATTGCACAATTGCAGCGAGCAACATGCAACTCGTGAATGACCTCAAGGCCGGACTACGCAAGCACGTAGAGGTCACAGACCTCAGTGAGCTCCACTGGATGCTCAGCATCGAGGTCCAGCACAACCATGCAGGCGGCACTATACACCTCTCCTAGTGAGCATACATTGACGCCATTCTCCGCTGTTACCACCTGGATGAGCTCAAACCACTTTCCACACCCATGGATATCCAGGTGCGCCTCACAAGTGAGCAGTCCCCCTCCAGTGCAGCCAAATATGCCACCATGTGTGACGTGCCATACTGAGAGGCTGTTGGCACCCTCAATTGGGCTGCACTTTCAACACGCCCGGACATTGCATTTGCCATTGCAACTGTCACACATTTTGCCTCAAACCCGGGACCAGCACACTGGCAGGCCGTCAAGCGGATCTTCCGCTACCTGGCCAGCACACGTGACCTGTGGCTCACCTACGGCAAAACCAGGCGCATCCTTGTAGGCTACACAGACACCGATGGCAGCATGGCCGAGGATCGGCGCGCCATCTCAGGCTATGCCTTCCTCATTGACAGCGGCGCTGTTTCGTGGTCCTCAAAGCGCCAGGAGATCATTTTGCTCTCGACCACAGAGAGCGAATACATCGCGGCCACCCACGGAATGAAGGAAGCACTCTGGCTGCGCAGTCTTCTCTCAGAAGTCTTTGGGCCTCTTTCTGACCCTACCACCCTTTTCTCTGACAATCAATCTGCCATCGCACTCGCGCGCAATCACCAGTATCAGACCTGGACCAAACACATTGATGTCCGTTACCACTGGATTTGATGGGTCATTGAGCAGGGGTCTGCGCGACTTGTATATTGTCCAACAGATGACATGCTCGCCGATGCCCTCACCAAGGCACTTCCCTCAGTGAAGGTCAAACACTTTGCGAAGGGACTCGGCCTGTTCGCAAAGCAAGGGGGAGTGTTATGATTCCTGACCACGAGTGAGCTCAATTGCAAGCGCACGAGGCCAAGTGAGGGATCCCCTCACTCGACACATATACCAGGACCCCTTTTAGCATCTCTGAGTAGAACTAGTTATTTACACTCAGTTCGTACCTAGTCTAGTTAATTAATGTAGATGTTGATTGGCTCAACTGATGTTCCATCATTTGGATATCATTCATTTACCTCCTGCCTACTTAAATGAGTAGATAGTTTACCCTTGCCCCTCAGTGATCGCTCACATGCATGAGTCACTGAGGTGCGTCCCCACTTACTTATCGTTCCTTACATTCCATAAAGCTCATACCTGAATAGTACAGTCGTTACATTATTCAGGTAAATATATATATCTATAGTGATTGCTCACGCGCGCGAGTCACTGAGTACAGTTGTTACATTATTCAGTGATTCTCACATGTGCCAATGTGCAGGTCTCTTTGGACACCGCATACACTCACTCAAAACAATCCTTCCATATCCTCAATAAACTGTATAGTTTCTACACTGCATTCATGAAGAAACAAGACACTATGATGTGCATATGGGGGATCAAGGTGTCCGCATCAGTGCCTTGTAGTAGCATGGTCGATGTAAGCCAGAATAGGGATTAAAAGGCAGGGCATCATCCATTCCCAGGCTAGAGAGATCCCAAGTTACCATCCTCAGGTCAGGCATAGTGGACCTCGACTGACTTTGACTTTTCGCTTTGTTTATTCAGCACGATGCGGCGTATCTCCCGGAGTGATTGAGACCACTGTCCAGTTGATATGGACGTCAATCCCTATATTGGGTTTAAGACATGAAAAAAAGAGACGAGCAGTTAATGGGAGCAGGAGTACTGTGACCGAGGTTTCTCAAGTCAAACAGCAGGTGTAGCAGAGAATGATAGGCATTACGCAGATGAAACCAAACGTTGTCAGGGAAAGGGCGTTCGTTGATCCGTCGTTGAAATTCTTGGTCCCCAACGAAGGACGGCCACAGGGTGACCGGAGAGCTGTCTTGCAGCAACGAACTGCCCAAGGTCTCCCCGATCAAGTCCCGATGGCCTGAGACCCTCCAAGAGAATATTTAGTAGAGCAGGTGGCACTTTTGCTACCCTTTCCCTGTCACACTCTTGCAGGGCGTGCCCTACTTGGAGGGGAACGTCTTTGGATAGGTACAAGTCCGTCACACCGACAAATGAATATAAAAGGTTTAGCCATTGTGTGCTTTCCATTTCGTCATTCCAATGGAGTTGTCGTGTACGCGGAAGATCATCCCTGATGGCAAGCTCTTCCAAGGAGAAGGGGGGTAAGGATGAATGGCAGACCTGAGCCATGGTCGAAAGCAGCCAGTCTGACTCTCGGCACCTGATTTCGTTGGACGTGCAGCCGCTAACACGACGGGCAGGAAGGGATAAGTCGACTCCGCTTATAGTCAACTCAGTGGATAATAAAAGTAAAATATTTCAAGTGCTGAGTAGGCTCTGTTGCGGCCACAAATCATATTACATAACTAATGACCTTAGTTGAGCACGAAAAATGTGACAAAAAAGGTTAAATATGGAGAGTCTACTCATTCCGGCACAACATTTACCCTAGCCTGGCTAAAAGTTGTGCCGGAATGAGTAGACTCTCCATATTTAACCTTTTTTGTCACATTTTTCGTGCTCAACTAAGGTCATTACTTATGTAATATAATTTGTGGCCACAACAGAGCCTACTCAGCACTTGAAATATTTTACTTTTATTATCCACTGAGTTGACTATAAGCAGAGTCGACTTATCCCTTCCTGCCCATCGTGTAAGTGCCGCGCGAACGGACAATCCGGACCGTACGTGTAAATAATTAGAATAATTTAGTCATCGCATTTGTTTCCTCAGTCTTTTACACACAAGACTGAGGTCAGTACTACACATTCCTTTACACTCCTTTAAAGCTAATGCTGTACATAGCTATCATCCCTATAGGTTAGATAACTAACCGATATAGTCTTTTACACACAAGACTGAGCTATCATCCCTATAGCTCCAACAGATTATGAGACCTGGTCGTCCCTGACATCACGAACTCCCACCAGCTTCCAAATTGCATAACAAAATGCCATGAGCACCCCCACAGCAACTGCAAACGTCGCGCCCTCGAGAGGTAGCCATGCTCCCACCATAGGAGCTGCGGGAAAAAATTACATGGGCAGCCAACATTGTTACAACAGACCACTCTTCGAAGGTGGTACAGTCGCATACGCACAATGGAAAGCAAATATAGAGGCAGTATTCAAAGCAAATGATTTAATGAAAATCATAAAAGGGACATACTCAAAACTGGACCCCAGCAATGACCCAAGCAGCTTTGCCGACTGGGAGCAGAGAGATTGTGATGCACATGCCCACATTCTACTCACGTTAAATGGGCACGCTCTCAACACTGCCCTAGGCATTGCTGGAGCCAAAAACACTTGGGACACACTTGAAAAGCACTTTGCCAGAAAGGGCGAGCAATGCGTTGCACACCTGCTGACAGACCTATACCAGGCTACATTCACTGAAATGGAACCCATGGCTCCCCAGATATTACAACAGCTACATGCCACCCGAACCCTCAAGAAATTTGGTTACCCAATAGATGAGAAAGTCCTCATCTGGATGCTAATTCTTGCGCTACCGGAAAAGCTGGCCAAACTCAAGGCCACCCTCCACTCGATGCCACCCAGCCATCTAACAGCTGAGCACGTCACGGACCACATCCTCCACAAGGAGTGTCGGATCTGATTGACCAATGACACAGCCACACCTCACCATGCAAAGGCAGCCCAAATGAGAATGGACCAGGAGGTGCAGAATGAGAAACGCACACCGAAGTGCACTCACTGCAGATGCAGGGGGCACAATACATACAAATGCTGGAAAATTCACAGAAAACCAGAGGACAAAGCAGCAGCAGCTAGGACTGGCACAATCACGCACAACCCAGCGATGCCCACGCCCACTGCAACTGGCATGAGCATGCACAACACAGTGACACCCATGCCCTCTATGACTGGCATGAGCGTGCACTATGCAGCAATGCCCACGCCTGCTAGGACTGGCACAAGCGTGCCCAACATACCAGCGATGCACGCAGACCAGCCACCAGCCAGCACCACCATCGCATACATCCCAACTCCACATGACAGCACCTTATTATATCAGGCAGTTGTAGATGAGCTGATCCGTGCGGCCACAACTCAGGAGCAGCTCCGAGCCGCCGATCTCAGAGACAGCTGGCTCCTCGACTCTAGAACCTCGCGCATCATGACATCCTATTGTGATTAGTTCATACACCTCACCCCACTCACATCACCCATTCTAGTTGCCTTAGGCAACAATAGTGCCATAACTGCCACCGGAACCAGGCAAATACGAGTCCAGATGCACACAAATGGTGCACGGAGTATCACATTACTCTGTGACATCCTGTACATCCCAGACCTCAAAGGGAACCTCTTATCGGTCTCCCATTTCATCCAACGTGGGGTGGCAGTGCAATTCCAGGGAGAGACATGTGGAATATATGACAAGAACCAATTGATATGTGAGGGAACATTACATGAAAGCTTGTACATCATGGCCATGCAAACAGCCAAACCTGAGTCAGTGCGCACAGTGATGCTAGACCAATCCCTCACGGAAGGCAGCCACAAATTTGAAGCTGCCCTTACCGCATGCACAATGGCCTCCAAGGCCTCCCTCGACACTTGGCACCAATGCGTCGGACACTCAGCTTCCAACCATGCAACACAAATGCTACAAAAAGAAATGGTCAAAGGCATAGAAACAAGCGAGACCCTGAAGACACCAGAAACGCGTGCTGACACCGTGTTAGACCGGGACCTCTCAGACACATGTGGGAAACCACCTACTAGAACACCCCAGCTTTCTGACTGGGCAAAAATGGAACCATGGGAACATGCTGGCGGGCTGAAGTGCAAGTCAAAAGCACCCCAGCACCCCCAACCATACACCACGTGCGTTGAGCCCATGACCAGCCAACGCTTGAAGACCTCCTGTATGAATGGAGGGGGCGATCACACCGGGCAAGAAGCACAAACATCCCTAGCTGAAAGGGGATGCATGCATCAAATTAACACCCCGGGTATGCCACAACACATCAAAGTCGCAGAACACGTGACCCGGACACCTCTTAATAGGGTCCGGGCAATGCGTACAGACGCAAAACTGTCCACGCACACCTTGGATGACTTGATGCTCGAAGAGGCATGGAGCGGGGACAACCCCAACCCCTCTCGGCCACACATCCTTGGAACGCGCACGTCCATGCACGCCCCGGAGAAGAGACTCACCAAGCTGACCCGAAGGTCGCTGGTGCACACGTTTCCAGGCCACACATATAACCATCAGGTGTACAAGCCTGCACATCACACCACCCCCCACATCCCTGAACCCTGCGACATCATATTCGATGAAGGGGCCCCACATTGCGCATTGAGCACGTGATCCTCAAATTTGATGACACAGCTGAAAGCGCCAGGGATGGGGAAAGGAGAGCAGGATTGAGGGGGCGGAGAAGGCGAAACCAGCGGACAGCGCAGAAGTGCCACTGCATGCAAAGCTGCAAGGTGTCAGAGCAGGCAGGGTTCTGCCCATCCAGCCTGAAACAGGTGGACAATGTGGAGCAGGTGCTGCATGCCAAACTGCAAAGCGTTGGAGCAGGCGATGCCCTACCTGTCAAGCCTGCAGCACCACATAGTCAGCCTACAAGTTACAAGGCAGAAAACGTACCTTTGCAATCCACCACAGGACAGCCAAAGCGCACTACATGTGTGCTCACACCTGACCATGGTGATGAAGTGGAGGAGCCGGACCATGTGGAAGCGGAACAGGCATTGCATGCTGAACTGCAAACCACCAACATGGACGAGGCTCTGCACATCCAGCCTGAAACTATGTCAGCACAACCCACAGTTCACAAAGTGGGGAACTCACCTGCACAGTCCACTGCCAGACAACCAGAATGTGCCATGTGTGCACCCGTCCGCAACAAGGACGCTCACCATTCTGCCATCCCGCATGAGCAATGAATGAAATGTACTGAGCAGGGAAAAGCGGCACATAAAGATATGACCACCAACCCCAAGCCCTATGCTGAGGCAACAGCCTGTGCAGATTCTGCAGAGTGGGAAAAGGCACGCAACGAGGAGAAACGCGTGTCTGAAAACACTAGTGTACTCAAAAGCATGCCGCGTCCGAAGAACAGAGATGCAGCAGGCCCGTGTTATCACACTGGGACTCACCTAAGTCAAGAGCAACAAGCCCAACAAAGTCGTGCCGTCAAAAGACTGGCACTCCCTTGCACCCTGGCCCTCACTGCAGAACAAAGTTTGGAAGCCCATCATATGGACATCAAGTCTGCCTACCTAAACGGAGGACTGATGGACGAGACTTTCTTGAGAGCGTGCCCAGGGAATAACCATCAATGCACACGCAAACACGTGACCCAGTATGCTCAAGGTACGAGCAATCATCACCCGACCTTCCAGCGCAACTCCGGCACCCAGCCAATCCTGGTTGGATATGTCAACCCCGACTGGACCAGAAAAGCCCACTTTGGACTTCATCCTCATGTTGACAAGTGGGGCCATAAACTGGAGCCGCCAGTTGCACCCTTGAGCACTGAGGCAGAGCACACCACAGGACACACATGCCACTGAAGAAGCCACAAGGCTGAGGCAACTACTCACCGGATTGGGTCAAGATACCCATCTCCTCACAACCCTCACATCGACAACCAGTCGACCATCGCCATCCAGCAGGAACCACAAATTCCATGACTGCACCAAACATACTGAGGCACAACACCACTTCTTGCAGCAGTCAACTTGCAGGGGACCAATCTTGCCTACACCCCATCAGAAGAGGAAGAAACTGATGTATTGAAAAAGAGGTCCCAGCTGCTGAGAAGCACAAAGGTTTCGCAATGGAGATGGGAGGAGTAAACGTGCACCACTCAGTCTGAGGGGGCAGTGTTGGATGTGCAGCCACTAAGTGCCACGTGCAATGGACAATCCGGACCGTACATGTAAATAATTAGAATAATTTAGTTATCATGTTTAGTTTCCTCAGTCTTTTACACACAAGACTGAGGTCAGTACTACACATTCCTTTACACTCCTTTAAAGCCAATGCTGTACATAGCTATCATCCCTATAGGTTAGATAACTAACCAATATAGTCTTTTACACACAAGACTGAGCTATCATCCTTATAGCTCCAACAGCATCACTGTCTGTTGGCCTGAATCATGACGTTTGATAGCCCCTGGGAATGACTTCTGCATCGCTGCTGCGACTCTTTCCAACAGTGAACTTGGAATATCGAGGAGCTGAATTCCGTATACTGTACCAATTAAATCAATTCATCACCCTGTGTGACCTGTGACCTCCCTGACGAAATAATGGTTTCGTCAGGTTGGGTATTTTGTTGTGACCTGCAAAAAGTTTTCGTCAGGGTTACAAAATTTGGAATTTTGCATAATTTCAACTGTGTCGCAACGCTGTACTGTAGTGAGTCTGGGGACTGTGTGAATCATGCTGACCTGGAAGCAGAAAGAGGAGAGAAGGGGGGGGGAGCAAGTGGTTTGCGTGACTATTGAGGCTTCTTGCTTTTCTCAGGAAGGGGTGATTGGGCCTGCAAAGAGGGATCCTTATTCACTGCGCTACTACAGAGTAACTAGGGTGTTTATGTATAGGACAGTACAAAGGAGAATATGAAAGGAATCAGAGGACCATGAAAGGAAGGGAGAGCCATGAAAGGGAATCGAGACTGGTCAAGGCAGTTGAGGCAGGTCATGAAAGGCTTTGAGATGTGAACACATGTCGAGTATGCTGGGGCATGGCATGCGTGGCATGGTTGGTGGCGAGGACTGGGCAATATGGTCAAGGTCTTGACGTCAGGGTGCGGGTGTGAGATCATCGGCATGCGGTCAGTGGCGAACGGCCTGGAATCGAGTCTTGCGGGCATGTGGCATATGCGTGGTCGGTGGCAAGGGCTTGATGTTGGGCGCGAGGGAGGTGACTTGCGTGTGCGGTTGGTGGCAAGGGGTGGGCGAGCTAAGGCAAAGGAGAGGAGGCGTCACGTCGTGTTGCATTGCATTTCCGCACGTGGTTCTGTGGCCTGCCATACTGTAATCCTCGCACATCTGCTGCCATGATGATGCTGATGGATTGGACGTGGAATGATGATAAAATAGTACTATCTATTCCAACGGAGACTTTCGTCATCAGAAAATGCCATTGAGCAATTTTTAAAAATTTTAGGACTTTTTGAAAGCATTAGGACTTTTTGAAAGCATTTTTGTGACCAAAATATGGTTTCGTCACTTGGCTCTGGGACCTGTGACATTTGTGACATTTCAGTCAAATCAGGTAGGCCTGTGACCTGTGACCGACGAATTGATTTAATTGGTACAGTACAAGGTATGGAAAACTGAAGCGACCCCTTCGCCAGCCGCGCGCTCCCGAGAGGCACTCGCAAAACATTATGTGGTGCCTGTAGCAAACCGGGTCAAGGTGCGGTGAGTTCGTGGGGTAGGACCGAGGAAATACTGAGGCAAATGCACCGGTTCAACCGCGCCGTTTCGGCAGGGGCTCCTCCTGATCTGCTTCCAATCTTCGCTTCGTCATTGTATTGATTTTGAGGCTGCTAAGCGACGGTCTCGCTCTGGGATCCTTGTGGAGAAGTGGTTCCGCGAGTGCCACAAGATCCTGTCTTCTGTTAGGAGACGGCGTATACTGTGCAAAGTACCTTATCATCTCTCCGCAAGCCCACCGATCAGCCAGGATGGGGCTGTACCACTGTGCCGATCCGTCTTTCGTTCCGACTTCGGGTGCGATCCATGGCGGTGTCCCACACCACCCCTCGACCATCGTTTCCTCACCTTCGACGAATTCAGCCAGGTTGAAGTCGATTATTGATAATTATGGTAGCCGGTGTTTGAGATCGACGACAATGTTCCCCGGCTTCAGGTCACGATGAGCGACTTTGTGGTTGTGCAGGAATGAAACACCCTCTATGAATTGGGCACAAAGCGATACGACGTCGTCGGGACCGGGACACCGGCGAAATAGTAGTACTTCATGGAGGGGTGATCTCCAGGGTAGAACAATTACCTGTTTTCCAATGTCGAGGCGAATGACCTCGAGCAAAGGAATCGTGCGATTCGCAGGCTCCTTGATACCATTGAGGTATTGCAGGAATTCGAGTTCGTCGCCACTGCTATCGCTGAGAATCTTGAGAACGACCGACAGTCCACTGCGCGATGTGGCTGGACGCATAGAGGGCTTTAGCTTTGATAAACATGAGATACATATTCTGAAGGGGCGCGAAAGTTGTTGTTACTTACCGGGGTTAACAACGTGAGTCCTCCTACATTCACTTCCTCAACTTCGTATCCAGCAGCAGCAAGGTTCTTGTGCACCGAAACATTGTCGAAGCAGTCTTGCGCACCACCAGGGGCAGGTGGACGACGATTATCTGAGGTGTCATCTTCTCGTTCTCGCTTATGGCCCTTTCCTTTTGAGGTAATCGTATCCAAACGATACGCATTTATTTTATCTTTGGCAGCCTGTAGGCGACCGTCAGGGTTGAGAAGAGTGCCATTTGCCCGTTTTGCTTGGGAGGCGAAGTTGTAAAGTTGAAATACGAATCGGAAGCACTGTTCAGCTATACGTAGATCATATGTTTGGTTGATATACTGAACCACGGTGCATCAGTTGGGAGCCAGTTGAATGACGAGTTTATACCTTTGTTGTCAATTCGTCAGGCTGAAGCAGATATTGGACAGCACGAAACGAATTGTCGATACAAAGGGCCATGACGATGACCGGTATAGCATTTGGTGTCCGCAGCTTATTGAGAATGCGAGCAAGGCACGATGCTTGTAAGAGCAGCCGGTATTTATCCCTTTCAGATGGCTCGGATGCGACCTCGAGGATGAGGTGAGGGATGTTTCCAATAAGCATACAGAAGTCGCTCTTTGGTGTGTACTTGTGAACCTTCTTATCGTTTGTCGTCTCGACGACAAGGTGATGAGGCCACGCCTTGCCACTTATCATATCAAATTAGACATTGTAAGTGCGAAATGGTTGCATGCACTTACAAGCCATGTCGACCACCAACTTTCTTGATCATGTCCAGAAAATTGAGTAGAAGGGCGCGTACATGAGCCTCGTTCTTGTCGGAAAAATTCTCGAAGAGCGAAATTTCGGGATTGTGAAAGATCGATATGTAGTGGACCAATTCGTTTGACGACACAATCTCGTACTCGTCGGTGCCGGCTGGAATGGGCCCAACTTCAAAGAACTCGCTGAATAAATTTGTGGTCTGTTGGAGAGAGCTGATGAGATCCGCATCCTAGGACAAGTCAATTCAAAGGTCACAAATTCAAGAAAATAAAAAATCTTACGACATTTGCCACATAACGCTTTCGTGTCAAGTGAGCACGAAAATCCCTCAAGGCCTGTGGCACTTCAACCTCGCGACATTCCCAAATCTTGTTATTGGACAAGTGTTCATTGGTAAGCCTTTCAAAGGATCTGGCATCCGGAAGCTTGAAGAATGCGACGGCGTCGTCGTTTGTTAATTCAACGAGGATAGGTGGTTCCTGGCCAACTGAGATGACATATTGAAATGGAACAAGAAGCGTAAGCAAAGAACGACAAGGACAGAAAAATAAGCGATGAAATGTAGACGAGGAAAAGTCATGAGTGGTGTAAAGCAATGAATAATGTACATGAAACGGCATCAGGACAAGGGACGAAGATATTGAGTGAGAGGAAGACTTGACGTACACCTGTGTGAGACATTGATTTTGACGATGATATGGATATACTTCAACGAGGGTTTTTCCGGGAACACGTCTGATAATACATCCGTTATCCACAACGGGTCCTCGTCCTCCAACGGAATTTCATCCACTGTCGTTTGGGTTTGAGTCTCACGGCTGTATGGGATGTGAACCTTGGAGTCATTTAGGGGACGCTTGACGCGCAAAAGAGTACTCTTACTTTATACATATCAATTTCAGACTCGTCGGTACTTGAGAAAACATTCGGGGACCGATTTCTTATCTCTGTAAGTAAGTCGCCCACTATTTGATTGCGTTTCATTCGAATTGATGAGCCCTCTCGTGTACCACGTATCCAATACAGGAGCAATATTTCTCCATCAGCCTCGACTTGCATATCTGGTCCCGAAGACGGTTCTGGTGAGATCTGGTGAGAGGTGCTCGGTTTCGCTTTCCCTATCCTGATCGAAAACTTCGACATTATAAAGTGAGGAAGAGGCTGTACGTTGAGTACTACTGTACTAATACGACCAACTCTTCAGTCACGCGTCACAAGCCCCCTGAAGAGAAGAGATATGGCTCAGGTCACAGGTCACAACCAGTTATGAAGACTGTGACAAAGATCATTAAAAATTTTCCTAAATGGGAATATTGATTTATTTATTATAAAAAAGTGCCTAAATTCTATCTACTTGATGTCTGTGTTGCTCCCATCATTCACAACC
>JAGFNK010000203.1:0-85000 GCA_025769875.1 Russula earlei | reverse complement strand
AGTCAGCCTCACTGGGGCAGCCAGTTGTAGCGCGTCCGGTGACGTGCGAGTGAGATTGTAAGGCTGACCGGTCCAAGCAGAAAGAGTAGAGGAGGGGGGGAGAGGAGGAACAAGTGGTCGCGTGCAGTCGTTCTGGTTCAGGCAGAGGTGGACAGATGAGGGGGAAAAGATTCTGATTCCACTGGACTTCTTTTTTTTTTACTACAAGGTAGCTAGGTGTTTTATATACAAGAAGGGGAGTAGTAAGAGGGGGCATGTAATGAAAGGAAATGAGATGATGAAAGGAAGTAGAGTCTTGAAAGGCAATCGAGACCGGGCGAGGCGGTCTAGGCGATTGTGAAAGGCTCGACACGGAAATGCATCGCGTGTGCCGGAGCGTGGGGTGTGTGCACGTATGGCGATGGGTGGGCGATGCGGTCGTCCGGGTCTTGACATCAGGTGTGAGGTGGTAGGCGTGCTCGTGAGGTCGGTGCGTGGTCGGTGGCAAGGGCTGCAATGCGGTCGGTGGCGGACAGCCTGGCACGCAATTGTGTCTTGTGAGCGTTTGGCATACGTGTGGTTGGTAGAAAGGGCTTGAAGTTGGGCACAAGAGAGGTCGCGGGTGCGTGCGTGTGTGTGTGCAGCTGTTGGCAAGGGATGAAAAGCGAGCTGAGGCAAGGGAGAGGATAGGCATCACGTCATGTCGCGTCGCGTTTCCGCACATGATTTCGTGGCCAGCCATAATCCTCCTTACAGCGGGCACACAGGAAACGCCCGAACCCTGTATTCAATTCAAGAATCCTTCTGGTGGCCAAAAATGGCCTACTTTATCAGGGACTACATTCAAGGCTGTGCCACTTGTCAAGCCAACAAGACTTCTACACATCCAACTCGTCCCCCAATTTATCTGATTCCCCCTGAGTTCCAAAAACCGTTCCAAACCATAGCAATCGACTGGATCGTCGATCTCCCGTTGTCAGAAGAATGTAACACTATCATGACCATCACCGACCACAACTCTACCAAAGTGGCAATATTCATACCATGTCGTAAAGACATGGGGACCCTAGCAATGGCCAAATTGTTTTTACGACATGCCTTCCCTTGGACTGGGATCCCCTCCAAGATCGTTTCCGATCGTGACCCTCGCTTTACCTCCGACTTATTCAAAGAAGTTTCCCGGGTCCTCGGAATCAATCAAAATTTAAGCACTGCCTACCACCCTCAAACTGATGGACAATCAGAAAGAACAAACCAGACCCTGGAAATGTATCTGTGCATCTACACAGGAGAGAAACAGGAAGAATGGGCACACTGGCTCCCCATAGCCCAATACCACTTTAATGCCCACAAGTCTACTACCACCAAAAAAACCCCCTATGAACTCCTCATCAGGTTTAACCCTCAAGGACTCGGCACCCAGCTCAAGTCCAAGTTCCCCGGAATCCAAGAACGACTCCAAGCATTGAAAGACATGAGGGAATCTGCACAAGAGGCAATGAAAAGGGCACAGAATAATTGGATCAAGGAAACCAAGTTCAAGGGTTTCGAAGAAGGACAGAAGGTTTGGTTGGAAGGCACTAACTTAAAAACTCCCCATCAGTTTCATAAGTTCTGCCCCAAACGATTCGGCCCTTTTATCATTACCAAATGAATCTCCCACATTGTTTATCAACTCCAATTACCACCCCAATGGAACATCCACAACGTATTTCATGCCTCCCTCTTATCTCCAGTCACAGAAACAGCCGAACATGGACCAAACTTCCCTGAGCCACCACCTGACCTTATCTCGGGAGAATATGAAGTCGATAAAATTACCGCTCAACGTCTCCATAGAAACCGCCTCCAATACAGGGTCCGGTGGAAAGGGTATTCCGCAGCAGAAGATACCTGGGAACCTCTCTCGAACCTTAAAAACGCTCAGGATGCCATCACCATGTTTCACCTCCAGCAACAACCCACCAAACTCCGTACCATGACCACCACTAACTCTGATCCCGCAGAATCCCATCACTCAGACGAAAGTCTGAACGACTTAGAACATCAATTCCAAACACTTACGATACAACAACGTACATTACTCCCCCGAATTAACTCACGTAACCCCCCTTCTTATTCCGTTAACGACCCTGCTATCCCCGACCGTGGATATACAATTTTCAATTTAGCCGCCAGAGAACAACTCTTTTCTGGAATTCTTTCTCCTGGCGACTTCCGCGGTTTTCAATTACTTATGACGGACCCCCGTTTCTCTGAGTTTCATTTACCCGTACGAAGAGCAGTACTTACAGATTTAGTGTGGAACCACATCACACGATCAGCCTACATAAATACCCCCACTCCTTCCGAGTGGTCAGCCTGGCACCACGAACACGCTACCTCTACATACAACACCCCAATGTCGTCCCCCGTCTCTAGCTCATCCCCTCTTCCTATCCTTACCCCTTCCCCCACCATCAAACAGGAACCCCTCTCACCCGAAGTCATTCAACACATCATCGACCAACGAACCTTCGTCGTCCCAGACGAGACCGAGGTCCAAGACCTTGCGGCTACCCTCAACCCACTCGCCATCCGAGAAGGAACACCCTCGCCAACCCCAACCGAAGTAGACCCCACTCACCCTGGCCCCCCGTGGTTTGTTTACAAACCTTACACGCATGTTCCCCCTTTTTACATTCACATTAATGGGCGAAAGCGTCTATTACCTTACTTACGTGTCGCCTTATATAACGACGAACCCATGCTTCTAGGGACTATGGGTCGAGGAGAACCCACTTATGGAGAAAAGCTCATCGCCCGGCCCGTTGTCTCTGCCCCTCATCCCTCTGTCTCTGCCTCTGACCTCCGCCTCCTCATTGAGGACCACCCCTTCCATTTTGATGCTGCCCAAGCCCTCGAAAACCTCCATGACCCCGGTGCTCTTGCCGACGTCTACCGTCTCCGTACCAGCTCTTTCAAGTTGAAAGTCTTGGAGGGCAAGCGCGCCTCTATCCAAGGGGCTCTAAGCGTCCTTCAAGGGCAACTCGCTGATCGACTCCATGAAATCCAGTCCCACACTAAAGAAGTCGCCGCCATCCGCAGTCGCCTTCGGGCCAACAACACTTCCGTCCGAGTTCGCCATCAACTCGATAACTTGATGACTGATGGGGGGCTCACCCGCGACACTGGACCATATTACTCACTGGCAGGGAGCTACGACAAGATTGAGGACTCGAAGGAGTCATCCACTTCCCCTTCACCGTCCATTCACCCCCCTCTCTCCCTGACCCCTCCACTCCAGTACCTTCCTCCCCGTGTCGTCGACCAGTCCCAAAACGACGCTCCCATGGGGTCACCTTCCCACTTCCCTCAAATGTTCTCTGATGACGCCAGTACCCCCAACACCCCTCTCACCCCCGCACGAATGACTAAGCACAGCATCACCAACTTCAGAAACGGCAGCACATCTGCAAACACTGCAACACCAGGGGGCACTGGAACAAGGACTGTAACAGACCTCATACTAATTGCAGCGGACAAGTGGATTGCATCCTCAGGAGGACCCACCGGAGCTACAGGGGTTTCTGCCCTAGAGCCATGGGACCCCAGAGCGCGTGGCCAGAGGTCGAGGGCGATGAACTCCGTGAGTCGGGCCCTGAGACCGATTAGTTCGGAGAACTAAGCATGAAGGGGGCATGATGTTATGATTTACCCCCTTGTGGGTTCGTCCATAACCCCTTCCCATCATTTGTCCCTTTGTATTATCTCCAGTTTCCGTGGTTACCGTTTCCACCCCTTGATGGTGATCCCTTATTGTGTTTCATCTATTGTGTTTCACTTATTATGTTTCATCTATTGTTGAGCTACTTTTGCTATTGATCTGCCTTTTCACTTATTGTTCTGCTTATAGTACTGTACAGCCTCGCTACATACAGTATTTAAGCACCTGTAAAAGCTGGGGAATGCCCCAAGCTTAGCTTTGTCCCATTCCCTGTCGCATCACTTGCCCTGTATACTCTCTCAAATCACAACTTGCTTGTGCTGGCCTATTCTCTGCTTGACTTGAGAACACCTCAGGGAACCCTTGTGTTCCTCTTCCTCCTCTACCTCTCTCTCATCGCTCTCCTCTTCTGTGAAAACCAGGAGATCGACTCTGTCTGCGGACTGAGTCATTATCTGACTAAGCCTCGAGATGCTAAACCTCTGAACCGGCCCTCTTGAGCCGGCCCCCATTGAACCCTTGAACCAAGTCACAGGGACTTGGCCCCCACTGAACCCTGAGCTAACGCTCTAACGGTCGCGATGCCGTTACACTCTTTGGAAAGGCAGAAGGGCGACTACTGCGATGGGATCGCAGTGGTGCAATCTATACCGAGATATTCGATTGGACCAAAGATCCCAACACCCCTTCCGAATTCATCTGGAGGCTCAACTCTCTCACTTTTGCCCAGCGTGGATACGACACCACTGTCACCTCGGTCTCGAAGAATGATAAGGGGGTTGGTGATGCACAGTCCACGCTGGCGGTATACATGGACGTTGAGAAAATTGAAGTTGAAGACCTTCGCCAGATTCTCATCAATGACAATCATGCCACGGACGGACAGCCGAAGCCCTATATCATATGGAAACCAATATGGGAGACGAAAACCCTTTTTGGTCGGTCGACGTTTGGATTTGTGTGCCATGACGTCGAATGGAATAAACTGGTTTACCTCAAAGATTACTGGCGTACTGATTTCCCAGGTATCAAGAAAGAAGGGGATATTTATCACGATTTACTAGAAGCAAAAGTGCTGTTTCATTCCAGAGTTGGGTCCAGCTGGCGACAGTGCTGTCGACACCGGAGCATTCACTCGACTGTACAATGCACAAGGACGCAAGACTATGTGAAAGATGGTGAACGCAAACGTATTTGGTGTCCCGGTACACCACAGCGTCAAACGATATGTCCACTACCGACTTGTCTTGAACACGCTCGGACAGCCGCTGAGTACGTTCGGATCGACTCGGGAGCTATGCCAGGTCATTCGGGATGCTATGATCGGTGAGGATTGGCGTTACGTTTAAGTTTGTTGTTTGACAATTTGGAACAGCTCATACAGGACGCATACGACAAAGCAAAAATTTTACATCGGGATGTGAGTGCAGGAAACATTCTGATTGCCCCAGATCGATCAGGTTTATTGATCGACTGGGACATGTCCAAGAGGGATGGATGTGACCCAGCAGAGACAACACTCCCGCACGGTATGATCTGTTTATCCCCTATGCGCGGCGAATTGACTTTGTGTTCAGGGTACATGGCAGTTCATATCAACAGGACTTTTATTACACCCTCACGCTCGATCTCATCAAATTTCAGATGATATTGAATCCTTTTACTGGGTTCTTATTTATATTGTCATGAAATGCCGACATTCTGCGATCGAGGGCCAATCACAAGATATGCGAACACGTATTTGATGGATACAGAGATGTGGATGAAGATGGTGTTATCCGGGGCGGTGACGGAAAGCTATCTTTCCTACACAAACTAATGCTTCACCCAGGATTCGTTTGGTTTTGTCCCGGAACCATGCCGCCAGATCATTGAAGAGTTGCGCACCCTTCTTAAAACCTTCTATGATGATATTAACCCAAAATCAATTATGCCCGAACCTCAAGCGGAGAGGAATGTCCGGACGGAGGTCAAGGACGCTCACGAGAAGCTTTGTTCTTCTGAATGGGTCTTGAATCTCATAACACGGAACCTGGAATCCAAAAATTGGTCCGACGATGATGGCAGCCTATCAAAGAACATCGTTGGTCATGATCCAATGTTCAGCAGGGGCTGCCGCAAGCGCAAGGCTAAAGATGATGATAGTCCTGTAGAAATGGAAATGGGTCTATCATTCAACAAAAAGCGTAGAGGACGATATCCACCAAAAGGATCTTCACTTTCCAGGTATAGCTCGTCAGCTGTCTCACAAAGCTTTCCATGTCCAAGGTAATTCTTTAGTACATCATCACACAGTGTCCCGCTGTAAGGCGGCATCCCATTCCAGCCCTGCGTCATTGCTCTCAACTCTCTTTCATCGCGTACCGGTTCCACCTCCGCTGCCCAGCCAGCTCTCGACCCTCTTTCATCGCAGCTCATCGCTCTGGCTCGTCTTGTTCCACATCCATGTATCGCACTCCCAACTCACGTCTTTCTGTCTCCCCAATCCCCCAATATCCCCCTCTCTCATAGATCGCATCTCGTATGTAGAAACTCTAGTTACACCTTGGAACAAGAGACCTGTTTTGTCCCTTCTTTTGTGTGTGTTTTCGCGAACTCAGCAAGCCGCCGCCCGCTGCCTTCAACACAGACTTGGTTCTTAGTGGGAAAATACAAACAAGATTCAATTATAAGAATGCTAACTATATTATTTGGCTCGAGTAAAATTGTAACAAAATGTAAAGCCCAGATCTTCGCATTGAGTTTAATCTGTGTGGTCAGTCTCTGTCATCGAGGCGATTGATCCCCATCGGGTGCAATTGATCCCCATCGGCTGATTATCGCCATGTAATGAGTAGACCGTTCCTATTTAAAATTTGGTGTCATATTTGTGGATGCACTTTATGTCTCGATTTATTCAATATAAATCCATGTATTAACATACGCCATTGTGTTAAGTTTATCCGAGTCTGCTAAGGCTAAATTGATTGGGCAAATTAAGTGTATATGATCCCCCTGGTGATTCGGGGCGACTCATGTTGCATCTTAGGTTACATAACTTGGGCACTGAGCTGCCCTCTCTTAAGCATTTGACTAAGTTCTAATTGTTTGGGTTGACATATTTACAATAATGCGATGCATGAGGAGAGGGCAACAAATCAATCAATTGTTTTAAAATAATTTGTAATCTGAGCTGAGTCAATTCAGTGGTCAATATATTTCACCTTTATTGACCACTGAGTTGAGTTTTAGTGGACTGGACTTATCCATTCCTGTCCGTCGTGTGAAGTGACGATGCAACACTGGCAACTGCCGCGGCCGATGTTTTTTACTTCTTCAGCTAGCTTTCAACATTTATGACCTCAGGCTTTCATCGTAACATCATATGGCTATTCGCCTGGAGTATCGTAACGCTGGAACTCCCATGGACCACAGGAAGGATATAAAACGCATGACATTTGCGTCTTCCTGTGACGGGCCCTCGTTCTGATTCGACAGTGCGTGCCCGTATTTCGTGTAATTAAACATGCTGTATCAGGCTTACAGTTACAGCATGACCCTCCGCTGTCGCCCATCAGAGGGCAGAGTTCCATGCATGGAAGTCCGTCTCATCCTAAGGTCCCAAGTTAGTAGCGATTTCCCCTAAAGTGCTGGCTCGCCAACGGCATGGCGAACCAAGTTGACCGGGCATGCCTGACTTGTACCACAATAGTGGTACCACAGGCAGATGGGATGCGAGGATCTAATAAAGCGGCGGCGGTCATATTTGGCCAACCGCATGGGTGCCTGCTGTTTTCGTTGCAGAACGCTGCGCTGTACTATCGAGATGATGCCTAGGCGCGTTGAAAACATACCACTGACCGATTATAAGGGGTCAAAACCCCCCTCCCTCCCGAACTTCTCAACCAGAACCCACACAGACAAATATCCGTCTCCTCCTGTCGGGTCGAGACCCCCGCTAGTTAGATATCCCCCTTCTTCCCATCCCATGCTGCACTCTGCAAGTATTCTAGCTCCATTCACACATGGTCCTCGTCTGATCGCGTCCAGAATATCGTATACACATCTTTACCTTTTGTCCGCAGCGATGGTTTCCTCGTGCGGATGTTTGGCCAGCAAGATGCGGCATTTTTCATCGAGTCTCTCTTCAAGATGAACGCGAGAGACGTCTATGTTGTCGGGGATGTGCCTGGGTGGCACAATGCGTTGATGGTCTCGAGGCCGACCGTCCCTAACTCTCGGATTGATACAATCGCCGACGGTCATCCCCTCTGGCTCTTGGACTATATCCCTTCGCCCACGTCCCACGTCGTCCCGCAGAAAATGTTGACCCCACAGAACCAGCCGGACTGGCGTCCGTATCTCGAGCACACAAACCTACGCATGCCGATTTTTTTCGTCCAGCATAACGGCCTCATTGGTCTACCCCTTCCCCGTGCGACGGTCGGAGATACGGAAACGTTGCGATGCGCAGACAATGTTGCTCCTCTGGGAGGTGGCCATTTCACCCAAATTCGCATTTCGGTGACTTCCCTCACCCTCTTCCCATCTCCCCTACCCCCCTCTCCTCCTTCGTCTGAACACCTCTTTCCTAAAACATGATGCGGCTGCATTTCCAGTGGCCAGGGTATGAACTGTGGGAACGACAGATTTATCTGAAGGATTTGACCCGATTTCGTAATGATATCACGTTGAGACATTTCGCGAAACTTGTCGCGCGCATCGTTGACAGATTTCTCACAGTATGGGTTTCTTTTTTGAGCCCGTGGAACGTCCGATGAGCTAATGGTCTTCATTCCTATGTAGCACGCCGCAGTCACAGTCCCCATTCGTGACCTCAGCTGGAGGGTTGGTGTAGGAGGAATCACTCGTGACGACGTCATTATCGTCGGCGTCGTGCAGGTCTCCACAGCAGGGTGGATGCCTATCTTGCAAATTTCCTGATCTTAACCCACACCGGCATGGATATATATCTACCATCGACATACTATACCCAACCTAATCGAGGTTTCAATGAACGACGACAAGTTTTGCTTTCCGAAGAAACCACCTTCGGAACCGATCACCGGAAGGAATGGATAGCTTGTACGTCGGTCAGTGTAATATGATCGAACTTGCGTCAAATGTGTACGTCAGAATATTACTGTCATCATAACCGTGATTGCAGAGCTCTATAAGCAAAGACGCATAAAATATTCTGCGCGGTGCGGAAATCGTAATTGGATGATTAAGTACCGTCCACGCCCAGTGAGCATGTTTGCCAGCTGGTGGAACCATACAAGTCCCGACCCCATGACCCCGTAGCGCAGCCCGTCGTGCTCATTCCCAATACCGCGCGACCTTATTGTCTCTATCCGCGTCTGGGCCCGCAACCTCGAGAAAGTCCGAGGGCCGCTCGCGCTTGACGTTCCTCCGACGTTGATTGACCGGCTGACGCTGATACGCCGAGTCCACATTTCCGGGGGGCTGTTGCTGCTGCGCTTGTTGCTGTTGCGCCTGTTGCTGTTGCGCCTGTTGTTGCTGCGGCTGCATCTGCGAACCAGAAAAGCCTTGATTCATCATCGGCATCATCCCCATCGGCATCATGAGGTCCGCGCCGATGCCTGACTGCGCCGCCGCGAGCGCAGCGGCGATGGTCTGCGCCTGCGCCAGCTGCAGCTGCAGCTGATGGTGCTGCATCTCGGCCTGCTGCCGCACGTGCGCGGGCAGCGCGCCGTTGTTCTGCAGCGTGAGCGAGATCTGCTGGATCTGCGCTTGCAGCTGCGGGATGTTGTCCACGATCATCTGGGACATGGCCAGGTCGGCGGGCACGTCTTCTTGCGCATACAGACCGGACTGGAGGTCTTCGACCGCGAGAGTCTGTGCGTCGCGCGTTCGTGTCAGCTTTTTGGAGAGTAGAGCGCTATGGGAGGAGGTAGCAGAACGGTCACCTGAGAGAGTGAGCCGGCGGGCGGAGTGGATTCGCCTGCGATCTGCCCGTCTTCTTCCTTCTGGCTCGCCTCCATCTCCTTTGCGATGTAGTCCGCCACCCTCCGCCGCATCAGCCTGTCAATAGCTAGCTTGTCCAGCGAGGCCACCTTCGACCCGCAACATGGACAGATGAAGTCTTTCTCGAGAAGATGGGTCTGGATGCAGTCCTCGCAGTAAGCCGTCCCACAACAGGGCGTTTTGACGGCGTCGCGGAGGATTCGCTTGTCGATGGCACATACGATGCTTGGGTCCTTTGAAGGACGCTCGCGAATTTCAGCCTCTGATAGGGCCTTGGACTTGATCGTTTGTTTCTGCCATGACGCTCTGCGGGAGGTTTGAGTCCAAATGGAAAGAGAGGCGAGCGAAGATATTCACGAGTCCGGTTGGGCAACTACATAACCACCTTCTGGGGTGACCATAACACCTTGGCCTATCCGGGCGCCACTCGGATTGTCGACGGCTTTGAGGAAGCTTCTCGGGATACCTGTTGTCCGTTTTATGCGTGGTTTATTGTCGAACTCACGATCACTATTCGTTGGACAATCTTGAATCCAATGACCTCGGAAGCCCCGGGTCAGACGCACCCTCGGTAGTGAGGCCGCAAGTACAATACATACCTTTCTGGCCGCAGCGGTAGCACACGTAGCTGGGCGGGAGTGGCCGCTCGTTCTGTTGATGGTGAGGTACAAACGGCTTGCCTCCGCGACCGAAACCCGTTCCACGTTGGGTATATATCCGTGTCTGACTGAAGGAGGGTGGAAGGAAAGACATAACAGCCCGGAATGGAACGGCCGGCGAGTGTGTATTAGAACAATTACTACTTGACACGAGAAGAACGCCAAAGGCGACACCAACTGTGACATTTTTTCCTGAGTCTCCTCCCAGTTCGCGGACTGAGCCTGAAACATGGCGGCCATGGCGGCCGCCTCGTCTTCCTTCCCCCCCAGACTTTGTAGGGGTGCCTGCGTAAATGTCGGGATGGATAACCGATGAGAAAGTAGAAATAGCGAAAGCAAAGTTTGAGGGGACGCACATTGGTAGGTTTTGACGAGGTCGCTTCCTTGTCGAATCGCCTGGACATGGAGCCTTTGGCCGACCAAGAGGTGCTGCCTGCGTGCCCGTTAAAAGTTGAGTCGGGAGTCGCTGACGTTCCTGGAGCTGCAATATACATAGCCGCTTTACCCTTTCCAGGACGGGCGGAAGGCACTCGCTTCACAACAACCGAAGACGATCTCGGAATTACATGCGAATCATCTTTAATCTCTGCGAGGGGCACGGAAGTCGGTCAGAATGTCAACACAGCGGTCGGGATAGGACGGACCTTCTCCAGATGAACCGTCGAGCACAACGAGGTCAAAATCGGTGGCTCTTCCGAGGTTGTTGGCGAGGATGATATCTTTTTTAAGGTCAAACACAGAGATGCCGGTGCCATCGAATGACACCTTAGACTCCTCTCTCTGAGATTTGAACTTGTAGAAAACGGAAGAAGCCATGCAATAAAGTATCAATTGGAAGATTCTGATTTAGTGATACAAACAAGAATGAAAAACAGTGCGAAGGAAAAGTAATGAGAAGAATCGGTGTTGTCGTTGTCGTTGTGCGATCGTGCAACGTCGGTCGGTCGGTCGTGAGTCACACACCTCTTACCGCCCACGTGTTCCTTTCCACTCCCACGTGATCAAGAAAGGTTCATTCCCAAAAGAAAAGACACCCTCATGGACAATCGACAAGTGCGGGGACTGTGGCTATCACTCGACGATAAAGAGCTCGATCCAAATCGATCATATGATGTCAAAGATGCCCGCCGACCGTCCGTGAGCTGTACCGCATCTCGACCGTTGCCGCGTTTTCACTTCAATGACGCACCACCACTCTATAATGTAGGACAGAGATCAATACCGCGAAGGTCCTACTCGAGGCCGTTTAAACTTACCAGGACGGCATCGATCTCTGCGTCTTCTAAATGCCTGATCTTCGGTCGCCAAAGGGGTTCCGGAGCCTCCCAGAAATCGTTGAATGTCAGCCCTCGCTGGTTTCTCTGAGGAGCTTTATTCGACGCCGGAGATAAAAGGCTTTTGTATGTCTCTAGAAAGCTGGAGAATGCTTCCTTGAGGTGTGCCGGCGCGGCGGGGTGTGGGCGTTGCGGTTGAGGCACTGGAATCACGCTAAGCTCGGCACTGACGCTGAAAGGGAATACATCACTAACCAGATGGCCATTGGCGTTTCCCGATGAAAGATATGAGTGGCCTGTGTGCAATGCGGAAGGAGGGATGCATGAATCGGAGTCCTTCGTGGTCGTCGTTGGGCCGATTGGGAGTCGCCGAACCTGGGACTTATGTAATTGTATACCTCATCTCATCACAATGCAAACGCGACATCACAGTTAGCGACTCGGATTGTACCTACATCCTTCACTCTGAACGCAGCGCTCGTACTACCACATTAATTTAAGACGATGACTATTCACATTCCCATTTGATTCAACCAACAAGCGTTCAACTCTTCGCGGCACCTGTATCTTTTCCTGTGTCCTCACCAACCGATCGACCAAGCACCTCCGCGATGCGCTTTGCAAGTGGCGAAGGCTCCTGCCGCAAGGCGATGTCGAGAAACCAGTCCTTGCCGATGTAGTTTCTCAGTCTATCAGCGCGTCGATGTCACCAAACCCGGTAAACAGGCGAAACAGCTGTTCAACACACGCACCCGTCGGGCAACAGGATGACGACATTCTTCCCAGGCGTCTGAGCAATCTCGCGTCCGCTTTCGGAGCGCAACCATGCTAGCCCACCCGCGAGCGCGCTGCCGCTGCTCCCTCCAACCAGCATGCCCTCGTGGCGCATGAGCGATTTCACGGCGGCGAAAGCATCTGTATCGTTCGTCTTTACCCACGCGTTGATCATATCAGGCTCTCGCGTGAGCACTTCTGGGGTGAAATCATAGCCGATTCCCTCGACGGCGTACGACGTTCCTTTGCCCGTCTCGTTCAGGGAGGCAGGGAGCGCGAGAGCAGAACCAACCTGAGAGTGCGCATGTGAGCCGAGATCAGCTCTAGGAACAGCAAGTGGGTTCAACGAACGGGATCTACGCCGACAACGATGCAGTCCGGGTTGTGAGCTTTCTTGATTCCCTTTGCAACGCCAGATACCGTGCCGCCCGTTCCAGCCCCCGCGACAAAGACATCCACCTTACCTGACGATGGGTGGCCTAGGGTTGGAGGCGTTGACGTCACGGCTTCGATGATCTCGGGTGCAGTAGTGAGCTCATGAGCGAGTGGATTATTCATCTAGACACGAAGTGTGAAGGATAGGTTGTTTATAAATAACTCCGGACATACGTTGCGATATTGATCGAGTATAACGCTGCCGGGTATCCCTTTCTGCAGTCGGAGGGCCACGCCTTTTTTACACGCACATTCAGCTGCATGGACACGAAAGAACACATGAACATCCTCAACCTATATGACTTTCCGGGGAATCCCAAGCAGCCTCGTTTGGCGTGCGTATAACCTCGGCATTTAGGGCACGCAGAGCAGCCTCCTTTTCCTACGGCATTGATATGATGAGCGGTAGCCAACAGGAGCATGTCAATAAAGGGCGCATACAAGCGACATCTTCTTAGGCATAGTAATGATCACTGAATATCCCTTATCTGTAGTATTCAGCATCCGTTCTCGTTGGTTGGCTTACATGCTCTACCTTTACGGCGCATGCCATGGCCAGACCGATTCCTGTGAATTGGCGCAACGTTCAGCAGGGAAACAGTGACAAGGTTGAGGAGCGGGACGTGCCCGTGTTTCCCGAGGTCGCTTCTATGACGGTGCTCTGTCCTGGAACGAGCTTCCCCTCCTGCTCTGCCACCTCGATCATCCGCTTCGCAATCCTATCTTTCACGGAACCGCCAGCCGAGGTATACTCTAGCTTCCCAACTGGGGAGACTTGAGTCATTGGATGACCAGGCGTGCAAGCTTCAAGCAACTTACGGAGATTGCATTCGAGACCTTCACGTTTCGCGATCCTGTCGAGGCGGATAAGCGGAGTATTTCCAACGGCGTCAAGGACGGAATCGAGGACCTGTGGCGACATTTGATGAAAGAAGGTGGAGAAGGTGGAGTGGCGACGAGAGGTGAAGAGTAGAACGGGGCGGATGTGCTGGGAAGGGTTCAGGTTCCGGGCGGATCTCCACTTTCCAGCAATTCATCGACCGGTCGGTCGCCTCGGTAGCTTGTTGAGATTCGCTTTGTCACTGGCCGTCCGCTGTCAGCGTGAACCGCTACAAACTCATTACGTCGCATGGCCGTCGCGGGGGTGTGCCCCACCGGCCTTTACTCTATTCGGACGTCATTTCGGTAACGGGATATGACACCGCAAGTCGTCCTCTTATCTCGTTATCGACCTGCTGCACTACGGCCATCCTCGTTCTATCTGCGCCCCGTTCGCGAGATACAGATCATGTCCTCTCAACCTCCCCGGGTTCTTTCTACCGAAGACCTCAACACCGCAGACGCAAAGTACGTAACGTAAATCTCCCCGCATCAACCGGTCCGTTCATCTTTCTTTTTTTTTTTGTTCGTCGATGCGCCCTTAATGCAAAGGTGGATCGGCTTGAAGAAGATCAATTGGCAAGACCGAAAAGGGAAAGCGGTAAGGAGCACCCGTTCGCATCACTTGTTCGCTCCTCATGGTAGCTTTTTCGATAGAGGATCTGGGAGGCGGCAGAAAGACGCACACGTGGAAACTCCGGCATTGATGGCGAGTAGTTTTCCGCTGATTGCGTGCAACTCAACGCTTTCTAATCAAGTGTCACCGATCAACTCGCAGCGGTCGCAATCCTCGCTCTCATTCGTTCAAAGACGCGCGCGTTTCCCGTCTCTACAGTGATAATAGAACAATACCGACCCCCCTTGGGGAAGGTTGTCGTGGGTGAGCCTCTAGATAACTCCACCCTCTCTTCCCTTTGTTCTCTCTGTCCCCTTATTTCTTCCGTTCGTTACGTTCTTCTCATTTATTGCCGAAATCGGGAACTCCGTCAGAACTTCCCGCAGGGCTGATCGATGACGGCGAAACGCCAGAAGAGGCCGCGATTCGCGAGCTTCGGGAAGAGACAGGCTATGAGGCACAGGGCGTCCTCGATTCCGGCTCGGTCCTGGCGACCGACCCAGGTCCGTATCTCCATTCCCCCCACGCCCCGTCGTGGCTTTTTATGTTCTCACGTGTGACGCCTTTTTCGTTTTTTATTTGATTTCTTTCGTCCTATGGACGCGGACGCACCACCACCTCTTCATTAGGCATGACCACCGCCAATATGAAACTTGTCATCCTGGACGTGCCACTAGACGCCGAGATGGTGTCGCCAGACCAGAACCTCCAGGATGGCGAGGCGATCGTGAGACGCGTAGTCGAGGTGAAGAGCCTACACGGGGTGCTCAAAGGTATGTCCATTTCCTTACTCATCGACCGACCTCGTGCGGTCCTGTCGCAGTTTTGATCTCCTCTCTCATCCTCGTCATGAATCTTTCCCACGCGACGTAAGAATACTATGAAAAAGAGGTCTGTAGAAAATATTTATTTCCCTTTCCCCCCACCGTGACGGACCTATGAACGCATTTCTTCCCTGGAAATAGGATCATGTCATCATCGACACGAGGCTTTGGCATCTTGCTGCTGGCTTCGACCTGGCGGAACGCCTGAGAAGGGATGCCATTGCTCCATGAGACGCGCTTGCTCCGCTTCCGGCTCTGGGCAGGTGATCAAAATACAGCTGTAGGCTAAGATGGCATCGATCGACCTTGCCCATGTATATGCACGTATCCTAGGACGCCCATTAGGATGGTGTATCACAACCGGCGACGAGATTCACCAACTTGTTGGTTCGATTTCCTCGTAAGACGTTCGCGCCAAGCTCCTGGGCTGGGTGCCCAGAAAGAAAACAAAAAACAAAAAATTTCTGTGGCGGGGCCAGAACGGACGGCCCTGGACAGGCCTGAGAACGAGGGCGGCCTTCCAGTTCTCACAAGACGCACTTGAATTGCGCAGGCTGGGCCCCGCGCCAAATTGTGCGCGCTCTCGGGCGCAGATGTCATCGGTCGTCTTTTGCTCCATCTGCAATACGTACGAATCTTGAGTGAGGGCCAGCCGGAGAAAAGGGTGTCCCATCGTTGTTACGATGGCTGCCAACACCCCCGCGCCATTGGGCCAGGGGGGCAGCTGGGGTATCCATCGATCGTCCTCTGCCCCCAATGTACTTCTGCTTCTCAAACGGGGTGTGATATCCCAAGACTCGGACGCAACGTCTGTCTGCGTGCCTGCCTGACTGCCTGTGTGGCATACCTACCGTTAAGGCCGGACGGCCAGCCCGAGAAACGTTGAAGGCGGTGCCTGCACGTCAAGCGCGTCAAGTATTAAGTCACTCGGTGTTAGAGCACAGTGTCCCAAAAAGCTCAAACGAACGAATCATCGACTTTGCCCACATATGAATGATCCAAGGATGCACAGACACACCTGGTTGGTACACACTGCATGCCAGGGGATCCGCCCATACCCATGTGTGATGCACGATGCAATCCGAGATCATTCCGGTGACTAGATACTACTGGATGGTTTAGATAGTTTTTTTCTCATTTTCATATCTGAAAACCCTCTGCCTTGATGGCGCTCCAGGAAGCAAGCTCTTGCATCATGTGGTGATAACCTGATATCCTTGTTCCTTCCATTGGGGATTTAGCAAGGGAAACCTTACCAGCGTTGTCACATCCAGACCACGGGTTGTGCACTATCGCCTGCGTCGATATGGCGCAATCGAGCGGTGATCAGGGCTGTGAAGACTTTTTCACCACAGGAGGTAGTACAAACGAGGATTGTCCATTGGACGATCAAAGTAAGGGGATACATACAGTAATTCATAGGTGAATATGATACAGAAACAGGGACCAGACGCGATCGGATACCAATACCCTGAAGGGTGTGACTGACCAACTATTTCTTCCACCATCTCGACTTGTAATGAGGGGTCTCGTGAACGTAGCTGCGGTCATGGGCTATCGATATATTGTGTCAGTGCCTCTATACAACGTGGAACCGAAACTAAAAGGGGACGTACACGCTGGTAGTGGCGGTGGTGGGGCTGGGGGCCGGTAATGATGACTGATAGGAGGGGGGGACCCTGAATGTGACGGCGGGATTTCGATTGGACTTTGATGTTCGCGACTTCCGCCCTCTCGCTTTCGACCCGAAACAGACGTCGGGCTGTCCCTTTTGCGGCTTATACTAGAGTATGGAGGGGGTGGCGGAAGCGATGTAGTTTGAATCGGCGGTGGCGGGCCCGGTGGTGGGCCTGGGGGCGATTGAGAACGTCGAATTCGTTGGGGTGGGACATGTTGCTGGGGTAATTGCTCACGCCCGTTGATCGTGCGGCGTTCTCGCCCATTTGGATAGGTGTATGTAGCATACTCATTGCCCTGTGCGCAGTGTGCGTCAGCGTCCGTAGTTTCACACATGCAAAAGTGAAGAGAACATACGGCGGCGTCCTGGCGTTTCCAAACCGACTCGGTGACGCCATCAACCGTGTACATCATTCTGCTCTCACCCACCCAGCGACCGTCAGGGGTCATCGTACCGCGGGATACCTGGCTGTATACACGCGCGCGACCACCGCCAGGATTCACCATGTCGTCGAAGTCACGGTCGAAGGGAAAACCCGTGCCGATGGAGAAGTCATCAAAGAAGCTGCGCCCACGTTGGCGGGGCATGTCATGGCGGCGGTCTCTACGCCACGGGTCCGAGAGGAAAGGGTCCGACATGGCACGGTGCAGATCGCCAAAGATGGACTCGAAGAGACGGAAAGGATCAGTGAATGAGTGGTGGAACCAGGGAAAGTCGAAGTGATCTTCGGGGAAGGGTACGGGTTGCTCCCAGGGATCCTGGTTGGAACGGTGGGGGCGACGACGATGACGCGACCCTCCAGACCCTGGAGGCGGAGGTGGCCAGACTCCTGCGGCGTCGTAGGCCTATCATTAGGGGTGGGCAAAAGTCGGAAATCAGCGGATTCTGTCATCAAAGGACTAGACAAAGGCTGCTGCCACTTACCTCGCGCTTAGCAGGATCACGGAGCACTTCGTAAGCATTGTTGACCTAGCAGAACTCAGTGAGCCGGGCAACTAAGAGAGGATGTTAGAGGGACCTTTCGAAACTCATCCTCCGCTATTGTTTTCTGCTCTGGGGGAGCGCGATCTGGGTGGGTCTGTAACGCCCTCTTCTTGTACGCTTTTCGGACTGCGGATGCAGGCTTGAGAGGGGGGGAAGAGGACGAGAGGCAAGGATTGGACATACTTTGGTCGTCGGTGGCGTCCGTTTGAATGCCGAGAGTCTCGTATAGGTTGGTGGACATGCCGGTGAGTGGATGTAGGATAGAGCAAGGAGCACAGCACGAGGGGACCGGACGGATGGGAATGGTGGTCGATGCGTCTCAACGTGTTTGGAGGTCTTTATAGCCTCTCCTGTGGCGCCTGTGGCGCAACCCAGATTTATCCAGCACGTGTAGGTAGATATATGCGCATGTCCCTCCAACAGGTCGTCGTCAGTGCATCTGCACCCTCTTCACAGTCTACCACTCCTGGCTCCATCTTGTTTCATGATATCGTAACCGGAACATCTCTCGCTTCTTTCAAGCAATCCACTGCTGCACAAAATTGCACTGCCCTCATAAATACTAGAGCCGCTCTGGGTGGTCTCATTCTTTCAGCACAACGTGACAAGTCTCTTCTCCATGTTTACAGCTTCCAAAAAGTGTTTCTTCATGTCTACGGCCCTCCACCTTCTACCTTTCTTACCTTTCCGGTCTTAAGGATCAAGTATTCCTAAAAGTCGTCCTCCCCGAGCGTCTGTCCTGCTTATCCGTAGACAGGCGGGGTCAATTCTGTGCAGCTGGCACTGCCCAGGGTAGGATCTACATATGGGAGGTCTGTTTTCCTGCTTCTCTCGCAAATTGTCCTCACATACTCATTTCTGATTCCAGATTGCCTCGGGGATTATGTACAACTCTTGGGAAGCCCATTACAGACAGGTCACGGTACTTCGCTTTACCCCAGACGGAGAGGCTTTGCTATCAGGCAGCGAGGATTCAGGCATCACCGTCTGGTCTGTTTTTAGGTCTGCCGGTGTCCTTATTTCCTCCCTCCCTCCACGTTTCTCATTTCCCTTTCTGGTAGATTATTAGATGACTCTCTCCGGAGCGAGATTCCCGAGGCATACGTACATCTACCCGACCACACGCTCCCAATAACTGACATCGCTTGTGGGTTTGGTTCGTTCCCATCCTGCCGCGTGTTGACGGCTTCGACCGACCACTCTGTGAAAGTATGCGCCATTTTCGAATCGTCACACCCCAACTGATAGGGCCCCCATCCAGTTATGGGACCTCGCGTCAAAGTCACTTTTAACCACCTATCAGTTTCCTCACGCCATCACCTGCATTGCGTGGGACGCTACTGAGAGCCTTTTCTTTGCCGCCTCTGCAGACGGTTCCATTCACCAAGTGAACCTTTTTCGCACACGGATCGATAAAACTCGTGGACCCGTAGCCGAAGCGGCTGGAGTCGCAGGAGTAAACGATATATTATCTGTCGCGGAAGATGACCCGAACGCAAACAATCGACGCCTCGTATCTGTTGGGTGCGTAACCCCTTCACTTCGCGATTACCCATCAACTGAAACTCAGTTTATCTAGAGAACCGATCACCGCCCTTTCTCTTTCGCTCACCGGAGCGCTGTTACTTGCGGGGACTGCTGTTGGTAATGTACATGTGTACGATGTACCCTCCCATCAACTCCTCCGCACCATCAATGCGCACCCAGGTCCTGGGCTTGCCGTCACTCACCTCACCACGTTACTAAAGCCGCCAGATCTCGTTGGCCACGTGCGCCTTGGTGGGGATAAAGATGGTGGGATTCCGGTGCGTTCGGTAGTGCCATTCCAGCGCATGCTCGAGGCACGCCTCCGCGATGCGCATGAGGTTACGATGATGTTGCAACACGCACCGAAGGTGTGTTTTATCTTCTCCAAGAAAAGAAAAATATTCTCATCGAGCGCTGTCACGATACGGCACAGGGCACGACACATGAGTCCGTTACGGCGTACCCGCGCGATGAGCTTCTCTGTGATTGGGAGCTATTCACCCAGCCTAGACCTGCAGCAGAGAACGATGCGCCTCCCGCAGCTCAACCAGCCGAATACGTGGTAGAACTGGAGGAAGAGGTCGCGCGGTTGAAGACGCAGCTGGCGCGCGCCAAAGGGATCAACGACGTCATGTGGGAGACGCTCATTCAGAATGTTTCGGCACAAGGGAAGGAGATGGCGGCGCCTGACCTCCCAGAATCCCGCGAAGGCGACATAGACGGGCGGGGGCGGAAACGAGGGAAGACAAAGGCGTAGAGAAGGCCGTTCTTTCCCGCCCCCACGTTCACGCGCTCCTTCCCCGCCGCATGATTGACTCTTCATTTACCTGTACTGATGTGCGGCCTACAATGCCTTATCAGATTTATTTTATCAAGCCTGATTGCTTTTCACAAATACGCATCGTTTTTGTTTGCACAGTTTGTTGCGCCGCCCCTTTCCCACCTTACACATAGAGGTGTGCACAGTTGACAGGGCAAGATCCGGTTTGATGAATGAGGGACGGTGACGGCGAATTCGAGCCACTCTGATCCATCAGAAATACTGCGAGGAGAATGAAAACAAACAAAAGCACGTCCTCCACACTTCGGACAGGCATGGAAAAGCCGTATGGAACATTTCCGTGACATGACATGTTCGGGAATGGAGTGAGATGGCCGTTATCTCTGTTTTTTTTATTTTCCTGTGTTGTCCCTAACTGCCATGTGGTCTGATGTCCGATGGCCAACAACGCTGGGCTTTTTACGCCCGAGCCACATGTTTAGTCAGATCCGTCATATATGCAATCAGCTGATCTCCCATCCCATCAGTCATGTACGTTGGGTGGCTCAAGACTTAAGTTGGCCATGAGGTCGAAGTCGGATCTCTTTACGCCGATTTTACGGCAGACAGGCCCGCCGGGAGTCACTGGGACCCACCCACGCTGCTCCCTGCATGATCGAATGCCATACAACGGCACCATATGAGTCAGTCAATCCAATCTGGCGGAGGAAGAATGGCTTGCAACAACGAGGCCCCATAGCAATTGCGGTGGCGCAATCTCTTACGTGCGTGCCCTTAGTCGGTGGTCCTACACCGCAAAAAGGTAGAGAAAGGGTGAGGGGCCAGGCGAGTCCAGGCTTAACCCGTGCTGCAACTGCGAAACATACTCGGATAGGATGGGATGGAGCCCGCCTCATTAACAGCGCATTGGAGGGGAGGGGCCGAATGACTCAGGTGCCTTTTACCAACCAAGAATTCTTGAATATAGCTTCAAAGTTTCATGCCAAATGGGGCCTCAAGATTCAAGAATTCTCGGTTGGTAAATGGGGCCTCATGCTCGCAGGATCCGTACGCACAAACATTTCTGGAAAACTATCGTGCCTCGCGTGAGCGCCCAGTGTCGTTGTGCGATCTACCAGGGCAGTGTGTGGGCGTGTATGTTACCCTTAGGTGGGTAGACATGAGGCAGAGAGTTTGACTGCTCGAAGACGATCGCACTGTGATCAGCAGGAGCACAATTGAATTGAGCAATCTTTGAAGCATCTCCGACGATCCAGGAGCATCAGATAATCACTGCCAGTCGTGCGTGAGAAGAATGGACTGTATCGCCACCTGCAGAAAGAAGATAGAGACTGGCTACGGTGCCTTGCAGCTCTGGGCATCATGGTGGGCTTGTTCCTTGGATGGAGCAAGCGTCAATCGCAATCTCGAAGCGCAAACGCACGCATTGCAGATGACTTAGAAATCCTTTTCGTAGGGACAGACAAACGAATGAAATTCGATAAAAGGGGGAGTGTGCCGTCCATGTATGCTTTCCCACTCGCTGCTACTCGATCGTCTCTGCAGGTTTGACGCCGTACTTGGCCGGATCGGTACCGTGGTGCGGGTGATTGACAAAGTTGAACCTGACATAGGGGTGAGTTGGTGGGAAGCAAGAATAACTGGGGATCGGAGGGAGCAAAAACACACATCGGGAAGACACCTTCGAAACAATGAACAGGGAAAGTGAGCGTTCGCGTCGCGAGTGGGATCAATGAACGGGGTTTAGTACGCACTGAACTTGAGTTGCGAGAAGGCCGAATTGCTGAACGCGGCATTTTGGACCCACTGTGGTTGAGGAGACTCGCCGTAGAGCGGTTTGCCTTCCCGCGCGAGTTGGCTTAGCTCGGCGAAATCCCGTTCCTCCTCGCGCTTATTCTCCGACCAGCCCCAGAAGCGGACTGAGATAGCGATGGGGACATGGAACGTTTTAGTGGGGGCGATCTCCTGCGAAATACACAGGCACGGACTCACAACTCGATCGCTGGTAGGCCAGGAGGAAGCCACCGAGGAAGCCGAACACGCCCCCGAGGCGCAAAGCGGGCCGCAATCTCGACTTTGTGGGATCGGCCATCTCTTTACATTCCTTCTCGTGAGTATGATGCCGACGGGTGCAAGAGTTTACTGAACGAATTTACCCCAGAAGTAAAGGGCCGAGGGGAACGCGGCGGTTGCACCTGCCCAGACGGCGTAGTCGGATGGCCTCATGTATCGGACGACGCGAGAGAAGTGAGGGTCAGCATCTAAGAGAGGATAAGGCGAGTCGACCACATTGTCCGGCATCGTCGTTGTTGTGGTGGTGTGGTTTATGTCGCGGTCGCAGTGGCTCGCACGTGGGAAAAGATAGGCCCGGAAAAGTCCGGACTCAGCCTTGGCCCACACGCGTGGCGGGTTGTATTGCGTCCTCCCACCCAACCTGTTTTTCTCTCTCCCTCCTCCCACATCCGTCCTGAAAGAATGAGCGCCATCAGGCGTGGGGATCGTCGAGCACCAAGAGGACCAACATTCGTCTCCATATAGCCGTTCCAATGCACAACCTAAGAAATCGGTTTGTCTTCACCAAAATCGTTTGTTACCGCGGGTTGCTCACATCTGCGCCTTATAGTCCTGGTCGTTATCTGGCTTTCTCAGCTTCTTGAATCCATTGCGCCGCAGGGGATCATCAGAGGAACCGGAGGAGAATTTGTCAGACGATGGCGTGGTTTACGACGAGAAAGAGACGACCGATGGTTCTGAATTCGGGGCATCGCGCCCTGCTGAGATCCTGTCACAACGCGGTCATGCGGTGCGTCGTACCGTACTTTCATCTCCCACCTGATTTACTCAAATCCGATGTGCTCTTTTCATCCTGTTTTAGATGGAAGCAGAACAACACCGGCGGCAGAAACAGCAGGAAGAACCGCTCTCCCTGTTTACACCGACGCGACAGTCTAAGAACGTCGCGTCGGCATTGACAACGTCGGCGCACGTCGCAGAGTCAGATGGACCAGTATCCACCCCCTTCAAGGAGTCTGCTGTCTCGGCCTCACCCCAGTTAGATATGTCATCACAGTCGCCGGCCGAGAAGCTTGAGGCGGTTAAACAATACCTACGTGATCGTGCTGACCAACCGTTGCACCATGTCGAATATGTTGGTCTAGTGTCCCTTCTTAAAGATAGCGTGCAAGGTCTGTCGCTGCTATCCCGTCGGTCTCGATCGATTCATTTCAATTGAGATGAGCTTTTATAGACGACGATTCCCAACCGTTCCGGTTTTCCACTAGTCCCACGCCAAGCCGTTGCGCTACTCCGGCTTTCAGTCTTGGCTCTCCTACTTCTTCACAACAGACTCCCCGTCGAACCCTCACAAGGAATCCTAATGGCGTCTACAGATGGCAGGGCGCGGGCAGCGCCCGCCCTCGCAACCGGCATCAGAGCCCCGCGTTCGGACCGCCACGACCAACACCCTCGAAATTCAAGCTTTCTGTACCGGAGTCGTCACCTGGCAAAACCGATACGAAGCGGCGACGTATAGACACTATCACTGAATCTCCCGCACCTCATGGTATCGGCGAGTCCTTGCCCTCAGCCCCGCCACGTGAGGAATCTAGCGCCGAGTCTTCAGTCTTGTCCTCTTCGAGTAGCTCCTCGTTTTCTTCCACCTCCATGACGGACTCGAGCCCCAATAAGTCTACCACCGTCCCTGCCACCCCTCGACTCCGCCTCTCGGCACCGCCGAAACCTACTACACCCACAGTGCCCTCTCCCCTGCGCAACACTTGGGGCACGGGAGACTCGTCATCACCCCCCCATTCCTCACCCTCCTCGAAGCCCATCCAACCCACGCGTGCGGCAAACTTCATGGCGGAGCTAATTAAAGAAGTGACCCCGCCCAAGAAGCCCGACCTCTCGAACCCATATCAGACTGCTAGCCCAGTGAAGCCTTCGTTGCAAAAGAAGCCTGGCAAAAGGCGGAAAGCCGCCGAAGCGCGGCCAAAGGAACTGGAAAAGAAGGAAGTTGACCTGACTCCTCAGACAATCATTGAGGCAACGATACCAACCGGTCAGTTTTACACGTGCATCCCTGATGTATCCCCATTTTTACATTCTTTTTATAGGGGAGCAAGCGCTCTCGCCCACCTCAAAACATTGGAAAAGCCCCGGCGGTAAAAACAAACGGCCCTTCGCGCCTCGAACCACCTCGCCGCAGTGCCCGGCTCAAATCACCTTCGCCTCCTCGTCTAAATGGCATTCATGCTGTCACCGACGAGCAAGGCAACGAGGAACCAACAGGGGACGGCGCACCCTCCTCCAAAAGACAGAAAAAGGCAGAAGACGAGAAGACTCCAGATGTGGATATGCACTCACCTACATCCCCAACAAACACCCCAGGCGACGTACCTGATGCTCCCGAGTCCCAGCCTAGCGCCAAGAAAACAATGCACGCAACGAATGGCAACTTCTTTAATGCGGCAACGAAACCTCCGTTCCCCCTTAAATCTTCCGCTCCAAAGGAGCCATCGAAGCTTCGCTTTGGATTCGCCGCTGAAACTGATTCCGATTCCCCACCGTCTGCTAAGCCTGCATTTGATACCCCTGCACGTGCACCGGATCAGCCCCCTGTACCTTTCACTTCCAAATCCGAACCAAAACCATCCGCTATTCCAAGCCGGCCAACACTTTCCGCACCAAGTATGGCTGTTCCCACTTCCCTTCATGAAGCTGGCTCAAGTGCCCAACTGCATTTAGCGAAATTGGCCCCCAGCGACCCAAAGCAAACGGCGCTTCTTCTTGACCCTGCCTCCCTTCCATTATTTTCTTTCAACGTGCCCAGTGGCCTTCGATCCTCTTTGAAGCATGCCAAGGAACGTCAAGCGGCTTTGACCGCGGACTCATGCTCTCTCCCTACATTCACATTCACCTTTGGAGCAAAGCTCGCTTCTGTTGGCTTCAACTGGGAGGCAGCAGGGATGAGACCTCCTGTGAAAGCCACCGGCTCATGGACGTGCGGCGTTTGCATGGTCAATAACGATGCCACCGAGGCTAAATGTGTTGCGTGCGAGGAGCCGCGCCCCGATTCGGTGATAAAGGGTAGTACCGTCATGCCTGCGGCTGCATCCGAACACCCGAAGCCGGCGGCTCCCACAGGTGGCTTCAACTGGGCAGCCGCAGGGCTCAAGGTGCCAACGAAGGACCCGGGAACGTGGACGTGCAACGTCTGCATGGTGGATAACGATGCCACCAAGATCAAATGCGTTTCTTGCGAGGAACCACGACCCGATTCAGCCCCTGCCCCGAAAGCAGCGGCCGAACTTCCCAAGCCAGTGGTACCCTCGGGTGTATTTAATTGGGCAGCTGCAGGGCTCAACGTGCCGACGAAAGCCCCAGGAACATGGACTTGCAAAGTCTGCATGATCGACAACGATGCAACCAAGACAAAATGCGTCTCTTGCGAAGAGCCGAGAGCATAGGGCGACAGTGTCTTTTTTTCTTTGGCCGTGACACATTTGATTATCGTATGTTATCCAATTGGGCCGTTTCCCGCCACTTTTCTTTTTCTTTCTTCGTCGTTTCGGTGACTGCTTTTTTGCTCTCCCCATGATAGTTGCATTGCACGTACACATTATACTCGTAAGCTGCATAGTCTACATTTTGCATTGGCATCGTGTCCCAGGGCGTTCTGTACTACAGTGGTAGCGGACGTCGAAATGGAACCGCCTCACATGCGCGCGCTCGCGCTTTCGCATAATCGACATCCCCTCGCAGATGCAAGCTCGAACTCGAACCGTAGGTCTAGGTGGCGGTGAAATCGAGCTTGCGGGCGATATTGCGCGACAAGTCGTGCCCGCTCAGCTTGCGCTTGAGCTTTTTCGGTGGGGCCGCCTTGACGCCCGGGCCCGAGCCAGAAAGGTCGACGTTTCCGTCGACTTCGTCAAGAGGCCGTGAAGAAGCGGCGGTCTGTGCGGCGGTTTTGGGGAGCTTGGAGGGGTGCGTCGGATACGGGAGTGCGAAGAAATAAGAGTGATTGAGAGCCTGCACGAGGAGGGCGAGAGGTTAGCAGATATATTGGTCACCAGTAAGTGAATCGGCGCGGAAGTTCGAGAGGAACAGGTGGGGAGCAAAGTTGAACAGGAAGGGGGACGCTACCCACCTCTCTGGCGCTAATTCGCCTCCTTGGTTCATAGATTATGCATTTGCTGAGTAGGTTCAGAGTGTCTGCGCTTGCTGCGGTGAAAAGGTCACGTAGGGGCGTCCTTGGGAACTGTCCGACGGAAACGTAGTCCGGCAATTTGGAATGACCCTGTGGAGTCATGACGTTTAGAAAGCAAAGCAATAGTGATGATCATAAAATGAAATGTCAACAAAGTCCCTTATATTATGACGGCTTGGAAGAAATGTAAACGCGACGTACCGGCCATTCCTCTTCGGTCGGCGTTCCAAGGGCACGGAAAATAGTTTTGAGTTGATCCATGTCGCTTTCACCAGGGAGGTATGGTGTGCGAAGCATCAACTCGGCAAAGATGCAACCGACAGACCATATGTCAACGGCAGAGCTGTAATAGCGGCAACCAAAGAGCAACTCCGGTGGTCGATACCACCTGCGACGCGGACGTCAGGCACGCATGGGAAATGTAAAGCCGGGAACGAAGGGAGAACATGAGGGAAGGGAGATGGTGCGGAAAGTAACAAGACAGCATACCGAGTGATCACTTGACATGTCATCTTGTATCCTGGGTCCGCCACGTCACGAGCCAAGCCAAAGTCAGCGAGCTTCAGCTGACCGTCCGAGGCTATGAGTAAATTGTTCGGCTTCAAGTCCTGTTCTTGCGATATGCAGACGCCGAAAGACGGGGAAGGAGACGCGACGCACTCGATGTAGGACGAAATTTCGATGACAGAACTCTAGACCACGGAACGTCATGGCCATCCAGCTCTTGATGTCGGCTGGGAGAAAGACGAGGGAACGGTCCTTGATGATCATCTCGAGGTCTGTGTCGAGGAACTCGAGGACGAGGTTCAGGTTCGTCTTGGAGGAGAACACGTCCAAGAGCTTGAGTAGAAGGACAAGACAAGACAAGACAAGACGTTGAGTGCGTGAAGCGGCGGCCATAGTGAGTGCACATACCTCGATGACGTTGGGGTGGTGTAGTTCACGGAGGTATTTAACCTCCCGCACGGCAGACATGTCAAGGCCATCCTTGAACTGGCCTACTTTGATTTTTTTGATGGCGATCTTGCGACCTGTCGTGAGCTCTCGACCTTGAGAGACGAAGAGTTGTGGGTGTCAGCGCATCAACCAACCAAAGGGGATGGGACCAACCGCGATAGACGACAGCATATGTTCCCTCTCCAACCTTCTGGTCTTTCACCCTTTAATTTACGCGCGTTCCATTAAGCGCTGTTCTTGTTACAGCCGAGATGGGGGGAGGACGGCAGTGCGGGAGGCAGAGCCTGAGGGGGAGAAGTTAGACGTACCATCTTTTCTGTCGTTCCGCATTGGCCTTCTCCACCGCATCCATGAAGGGAGAAGAAGGGCGGCTAATAATGAACGTAAATAACGCAGCAAGTCACTTGTCACCCGTCACATCCAACTGCGCTCCAACGATGACCATCAAGCTTAGAATTAGACATTCTCCCTCCCCTGCCCCTTTCTCTTTCGACATCTTATCTTCTACTCCTCCTTCCCCCCCTTCGACCTCTTTATCCCCATTACCTCCACCCACCTCATGGCTATCCGCACGCGACATGAAGATATTCGGTGCCGACCCCCTCAGGAGCACGTCTGAGATCGGCATCGTTCAGTGCAAGGACTGTGCAAAGCCCATCCTGCGTAGCGTTGTCGCAGAACACGCAGGTACGGGGTTGTCTCCCTAGTGTTTCGAGGGTGTTCATGAACCATAAATTCTCAGACAACTGTAAGAAATACGACTTCGAGAAGAATGGCCCTAAAGGAAAGGCCGATGATGGTGAGTTTTCATGCCTTCAAACCCTTTTTCGTCCTGCAATTGATTTGACCACTCAAGCAAAGGGCAAGAAGCGCAAAGGGGAGGATTTTGATCCCAATGACCCCAGCGCACCCAAGTCTAAGAAAGCGAAGGCCGCTACCAAGGTCACCAAGGGCCGTTTCAAAGGTCCCTTCAACCCCGATAGGCACTGCGGCGTCATCAATGACAAGGGCTTACCCTGCTCCCGCTCGCTCACTTGCAAGTCTCATTCCATGGGCGCGAAACGCGCCGTTCAAGGCCGCTCCAAGGATTATGATGTGTTACTACTCGAGTGGAACCGCGCACATAACCCAAATTGGGTTGAGCCGGTCAAGCGCGAGAGTAAGAAGGAACGCAAAGAAAAAAAGGAGCGCGAAAAACGTGAACGCAAGCAACGCGAAGTTAGAGGAACTTGCAAAGAGGAAAGGAATCGACCTCAGCAAGCCGGGAGCAGAGGCACAACTCGAACAACTCAAATCCTCCACCAAAAAGAAAAAGAAGGTGGAGAATGCTGCGGTGGCTGCTGGAGGTGCCGGAGCGCATCCCTCAGGCAGTAACGCGAGGGTAGATGATGAACACGGAACCGAGAATCTCGCTGATCTGGACTCAGAGGAGGAACTAGAATCGATAGCAAAGAGTGTCCGCCTAGCGTCAGAGGCATGCCTCCTCGGTGTTCCCTTAGCAATACCCAGCGATGCTGGATCTTGGTTCGTCGTTCGAAGGGAGCGCCTACGGACCTGTCGAGATTTGTTTGCCGGGGCCTTGATGAAAGGCGGTGCGTCGAGCGTCGGCGCTGCTGGCGCCGCGGCACGACTGGGTACTGGAACCGGTTGAACGACCTCTTCCTATCGCTTATCATACAGGAATTTCTATATTCCTGTCACTGCCCTTTGAGTCAGCTATTTCCTCATGGGGCTTTCACAACACCATACGTCGGGTCGTCGGTGAAACCGTCATTGCACCGATTTCATGGCCACACCGTTTGAAAGCTGCGTTCTATACCCGCGTAGCCAACCGCCAGTTTGTGCTAAGGCTAATTTGAGTTGGCGTTGTCGGCTCTATGAGGTTTTGGCCACTACGCCTCTTGTCTCCGTTATTCAGTGCCGGAACTAGGAGAAACATCGTGGACCCGGTGTTTCTTTTAGCACCGGATATTTTGTATCACATTAGCATGCGTGCTGTCGCGCATAAGGAATATCGTGTCGTTTCCGTGACAATCCGCTTACCTACTTGAGGCCTGATCAGAGACTTTTATCAGCCGACCAACAACTCCCGGGAGAACTGCCCGTCTATTGCTATAAGCTTCCGCCAGACTGGTTCGAGTCCAACTGCCTGCAACTGTCAGGAGATTGACCCCTTACCCGTACCCAGCACGAGGAAGGAAGGCTACGCCACCGCGTCGAGCTTGTCCTGTTTGTAGTCCGAAGCGTATGCGGCAGAATTACCACACGTTCGCGAAGTTGTTTTGGCAGGTACGCACGTCAGAGGTTTGCGGATGCGACAACTCCGGGACTTCAAAGCGCACACTTTTTTTCGAGGAGTCTCGGGGTTGGATGTGGGCGTTTATAAACGGTGGAAAAGCGCATTGCAGGTGTTAGAGGGATCGTACGTGCGATCGCGTGCACGGGCAAAGCAAGTCGACACCTTTCGACCTTTTATCCATATTACGGGACGGGCAGGAATGGTGTTGTGTGGTCATACAAATGCATAAACAAAAAGATATTTTTTTTATAAAACCAAAAAAAAAACAGACAAAATATTCCGCTTGCTTCCCAGGGATGCAAGCAACGCATTCACACCTCTCTAGAATTCGAGAGCTACTCGACGACAACACTGACAATGGAAGGTATTGGAAACGGGAAAGTCCAAGAAAATATCCACCACGAGCCGGTTCTCCTTGCTTACCCCAGTTGGCCATCTCCTGCCACTATCCTGGGTGCCGGTTACAGAACATCCATTGAACGAGACGTATTCAAGAAGATTAAGTGCCCTTCCTGACCAAGTCGACAGTGATGTATGTTTCCCAGGGCGCCGCTGTCCCGGTTTGCCTCGCGATCTTCGACGATCCACTTTGCGTTACGCTCTGTTCAAGTCTTATGCGAGTCTGTCCTTTCATGTCAATGCCTCCAATCTCCAAAGGAAGTGTTCAGGACCGGTAACCCTCCAGTCGTTGGTTTTCCTTACCCAGGAGCAATCCCAATAGAAGTGGCGAACTTTCTCGCCTTCGTCGTCGGCCTCATAGATGTCGAACCAGCCCTCGGTGCCTTCGGCCGCACACGTTCATCAGGAAAAACACAGAAAGTCTTTAAAGTTGAAAAGTCAATGGTTGCTTGGACTGACCCTAATTCTAGAAAGTTGTGACCCAAATATCAACTATATAGCCAAGAAAGTTGAGAAAGCAGCATAAGTTCTTTGAAGTTTACAAAAGTCAGAAAGTCACATCAGCCAGCTGATGTAAATGTATGTTTTTGTTATGTGTTTCATGTGCTCACATATATTTTGTATCCATGATGAATATGTACGTTCCACATGTTATGATCTCATATGATGTCATACATAAAATCATAAAAAACTACTTACAGTGTGTGCTTTGGTGTACAATTACCAAGCCTGTAGCGTACTTGTGATTTAACTATGGCCCTTGTGTGGGCCTGCAAATTCAAGTGATTTCAACCATTCCATTACCCGTCCCTGGACTTCTCTCACCAGGTCATGGGCCCTGCTTGTTGCCATTAACCAAACTAAAACTTCCATTCATTCACTTGTAACAAATACAATGGACAACCTCAAAGTCCCTAAGGTAGGCGTCATTCATTGCCAGCACCTTTACATAAGCCACTTACTAAGCGCCAAGACTGGCCAAATATTCAATGAAAAAAATATTGGCAAAATACAGGTGGTGGTAAGGTGACTTGTATGGCTCTCTGTCTGTTCTGCTTTGCTTGCATGCTCTGCTGCTCCCTACCCACAGCTGTCTTGCCTGTCCACACTGCTGTTACCCTACTCGCTTTCACTCCACACACTGCCACACCATCACTTTGCTCAAGCGTACCATCATTGTCTCTTGCTCTGCATCACATCCTGTTGTGCAGCATAGAGCGCAGCTAACAGGCCAAGCAACCCACCTTAGAGGTTGTGCTAATGCTCAAGTGATATTGGGGTGTAGAGCAATGTGTATACTCATCTACATGTATGGTATTTATACCTCTATGACCCAGGGCTGTTCCTAAGTCCAAAAGAGGTGACTACAGGTGTCCACTATATTGCACACACAGTGACGCATGATGTGAAAACATTCTAGATGCAGCATAAGGCTGCATCTTGTGATAGATAGTGTAGTGTGCGTAACCCTATTGCCATAAGCGCATATGTTAAAGTTCTGTCTAACATGTAACATCTATGAGTGGATCTTGAACCTTGTATGAAGGTCTTCACCTTCTTTGATCCGTTCGGGTTTCAGTTCAACACATCCTGCCCACTCCCACCTCATTTTCGTGCATCAACATCTACTCTTGCCTATCTTGCACACATGTGCTTCCATACAAGCAAACCCTGCCATCCTCATTCACCTTTTGTCTCATGCTCATGCCCTCACTGTTAATGTCTCACACGCTGTAAGGTGGATTCCCACTGGCCACAGAATCAAGTGAGTAGAAGGGCATTGGCTGGCACTGACATGATCCATATGAAAGCAACTCCTGCACTCCTCATCGCTCCATTCCACTCCCTCCACCACCATCTCTTGCACCTCTCAAGGACAATGTCACCAGTCTGGCTGACCAGTTGCAAAGTGCAGACATCAAATTTACCTTTCAAGCCACCCTCATCTCAATGCCACTAGCCCACCATCTTTCCTTTCATCCAGTGTCATCACTCTCATCATCCTTCCATACTTTCCCAGTTCACCACCTCATGCCCTTGTCAACCTCGACCTTCTTTCATCCCACTCCCAGCCAGCTCTTGACCTCCTTTCATCCCATTGCCCTGCTGGGTTATGATGTCAATGAGCTCAAGATCTGATTCAGTAACTGGGACCTGTGCATGACACATGAGAGTTGGAGGTTCATCATCATCATCAACTTCTTCAACAGTGGCCTTCCTGGATACCTTGGCAAAGGTTCTGAATGCGAGACCTAGTGGCTTTAGACTTCCATGCCATAGTATAGAGTGTGGGGAGGGCTTCAATCCTCTACTTTTTGTCATCTCTTGGTTGGAAAGGTCACATGTTTGGTCACATGATGTGGCCAAATTGTGTCAATGCAATTTTATGACCTTGTCCCAAATGCATTGAAATTGATAGATAATGTGTTTAGAAACAAGTTTCCAACTTCAAAATTATCACTCTTATTATTCCTTCAAATGGATAGTATTGCAGAAAGTGTGCTCAGAGACCTTTTCATAGGCATCCTATCTATAGTCTTCAGGACTTAGAATAGCAAAAGGTATAATGTGGCAAGCGTCGAAGCTGTTGAAAAAGTGGGGATGTTTTGCTTACATAACCATGTGCTGGCAATGAATGACGCCTACCTTATTGAAAAGTTAGCCAGCAATGGCAGTAATTGGGTCACTTACTGTGACCACATGACATGGACTTTCCAATCTTGAGGGCTGACAGAACATCTTACTGAAGTCAGTGTCTCGGCAGCATACACCGCTATCGGCAACATGGGCCACTTGACACTGCAAGCCTGATGGGACATGGACAATGCCACAGTGAAACAGCTAATAGGGGCATCAATCCTCAATGGTGTCTTCATGCAAATCAGAAATAAAACAAATGCTAAAGAAGTGTGGGATGCACTCAAAGCGTTATTCGAAATGCATACCCAAATGATAATAGTCAACCTGAAGCAGCAACTACAATCAATGCATTGCAGGGAAGAAGATAATGTTCAGACACACCTAGAGAAGGTGGCTGACCTCCAAGAGCAACTTGGATCTATGGGAAAAACCATACCTGACGATGAATATGCCACGATCTTGATGGGATCACTGCCCCTTTCCTATTGATCTTCACACAACACCATTGCCACTTCTGCCTATATTGGTGGACATGCAGTTACTGCTGACACAATTATCAAATTGATCACTGATGAGTTTGATCAATGTACCTTAGATGTCAATTCCAAGGCCCAAGAAGAGGCCTTTACTGCTGATGCCCAAAAGAAGAAAGGGAAGAAATGCGATATCAAATGCTTCAATTGCCATAAAAAAGGGCACATGAAGTCCGACTGTTGGGGAAAAGGAGGTGGCAAGGAGGGTCAAGGGCCGAGACAGCGTGAAGGGAAGGACAGTGGGCAGAAGAAATCCGATGCTGGGCCAAAGGATGCAGCCATTTCAGCTGAGCCAGTGGAGACCAAAGCGTGGGCTGCAATAGAACTTGCAGATGAAACTGATATTGCAGAGGTGGTCCTCAGAGCTAAAGTTGACGGCCAGATAACAGAGCTCTATGACTCCGGAGCTATGTGCCATATGTTGCCTTTTTGAGACAAATTTGTCACTTACCAGCAAATTGCCCCTCATCCTATTATCACTGCTGATAAGTGAACCTTCTATGCCATCGGCAAAGAAGATCTTCAGATTGATGTCCCGAATGGCATGAAGTTGACCAGAGTGCTATTGCGAGACACCCTCCACATGCCAGATATCAGGGTGACCATTGTATCCATCAGCCAAATTTTGAAGGCTCGCTACTCAGTGAAATTTTTGGGCAATTTCTGCGATATCAAATGGGGAAGTGACAGATATATTGTGGGGAGGATACCATCGGGTGCAAACAGCCTATTCAAAGTTGAGCACAATTTGGCTGCGACCACATTGGAAATTTCTGAAAACCTTCTCACACTCCACAGGAGACTTGGTCACATTTCCCCAACTACCATCTGCACTCTCATCTGCATCAATGCCATTATGGGCATTCACTTGGTGGATGACCCAACCATTCCATTTGTTTGTGACTTGTGTGAGCATGCAAAATCCATGCACAAGGTTATCCACAAGGAGCAGCAAGCGCCTCTGGCCCAGGCATTTGGAGATGAGGTGCACACAGATCTATGGGGAGCTTCCCCTGTCCAGACTCTTGGTGGCCAAAAATATTACATGACTTTCACTGACAACCATACTCAGTGGACTAACATAGAGGCTCTGCGTGACAAGAGCGCAATGTTCAAGGCATACAAGGCATTTGCAGCATGGGTGCAAACACAACAAGGTGTTCACATCAAACGCCTCAGATCTGACCATGGCGGTGAGTTCCTCAGCAACGAATTCACTGACTTCTTGAGAAGCCAGGGTATGGAGTGGTGCCTCACAACCACTGACATGCCTCAACATAATGGTGTAGCAGAGTCACTCAACCACTGCCTAGTCAAGCATGTATGTGCCATGCTGCATCAAGCCCAGTTGCCCAAAAACATGTGGGGCAAAGTGATTAGACACACTGTTTGGCTATCGCATGTCCACACGTGCCATTGGCAACATAACCCCATATGAGAAACTATACAGTGAGAAACCCGACTTGAAAGATGTTTTGGAGTGGGGACAAGTTGTTTGGGTTCACCTTAAAAAACAGCCCAAACTCGACACCCGCGCTATACAAGTGCAATGGGTTGGTTATGATACCGACAGTACACACGCCCATCACATATATTGGCCAGCACAAAAGAAGATCTCTGTTGAGCGCAACGTGAGATTCCCTGCAGTTGAAGTGGGACCTACAATTCCAATACTCACCACTATGCTAGACACACTGCATGTCACACACTCACCAACACTTACAGCACCATCATCCCCTGCTCCCATTTCACCAACATCAACTCTGTTACCGCCATCACCTCTCATGCCAATCATGTTGGCACCTCAAACTGATGATGAAGAAGAAGAAGAAGTGGAACAGGAGCTCATGCCAGTACACACTCCTGTGGCCATGCCAGTGCCTAAAAGGAGGGCACAGAAACCTACACAACCTGTACAATCAACGCACCAATCCAAACACATGACAAAACCATCATATATTATGCGGCAAATAGCCACAGGAGAGGGTACAGCAGAGGGCACTAATACAGATTATGCTCATTACCTTGTTGCCACAGAGTTTACTGACACTAATGTAATTGTGCCTATCGAGATCGACAGCGCTCTGAAGTCATACACAGAAGCACAATCCTGCTCCAATTGGCCTCAATGGAAAGAGGCAATGGATCAGGAGCTGTCAACTCTCAAAGCGGCTGGCACCTGGGAAGTTGTACCATGCCCATGCAACAAAAACATTATCAGTTCAAAGTGGGTCTATTGTATCAAAAAAGGGGTGGATGGAACTGTACTCAAATACAAAGCCCAGCTCATTGCCCAAGGCTTCATGCAAATATACAGGGTGGACTACTTTATCACCTTTTCTCCAGTTGCTAAATTAACCAGCTTCTGTGCCATATTGGCAATCACTGTGTGCCTTGATTAGGATATTGAAAGTTTTGATTTCAATGGGGCCTACTTAAATGGAGAATTGGATGCTAATGAAGAAATCTACATGCAGTCTCCCCCAGGTTATGATGACAATTCAAACACCGTGAAGCAATTAAAGAAATCTCTTTATGGCTTAAAACAAGCCGGGCGCAATGGGATGACACGCTTACCTGCACCCTTGTTAACATTGGCTTCAGAGTTACTGAAGCTGATTCAGGAGTCTTTATAGCATGTGTAGGAGAACACATGCTCATCCTCGCAGTCCACATTGACAACTGCATTTTAACGGGCAGTTCACAAATATTGATTGAGCAGTATAAACACAAGATCAATTCCTGTTACGCACTGACAGATTTGGGGCCAGTACATTGGTTACTAGGCATCAAAGTCACTTGCGATTGCGCAGCCCAAACTATATCTCTTTCCCAATCATCATACATTGACACCATCCTAGTGTGATTCGCATTTACTGATGCAAAGCCATATGGTACTCCTATGGTCCCTGGTGCAATATATTCAAAGGCAGACACACCTTCATCACTAGGTGAGATCATCCATATGCAGAAAATGCCTTACCACGAAGCCATAGGTAGCCTCATGTATCTTGCTGTTGCGACATGTCCAGACATAGCTTTTGCCATTTCAACACTTTCTCAATTTCTTGACAATCCAGGTATTGCACACTGGGAAGCAGTAAAGCAGATTTTCCACTATCTTATTGACACTAAACAAATGGAATTAACTTATGGTAATGAGAAGCATGATCTCATTGGGTATACAGATGCGGACAGTGCCTCCCAAGAACATCGACACGCTATCTCTGGATACATGTTCCTTATTGACAGAGGTACGATATCTTGGGCTTCGAAGAAACAGGAACTTGTAACACTCTCCACAACTGAAGCAGAATACGTAGCAGCTATGCATGCAGCAAAGGAAGCTATCTGGCTTCACAAGCTTATTAATGAGCTATTCTCTTCCCTCTTCAGCTCTATCATTTGATATTGCACCAATCAACCTGCTTTGAAGCTCACCAAAGACAACAACTATCGCATGCACACAAAACACATCAACCTATGATATCATTTCATTTGTCAGGTCGTAGCTGCCAAAACTGTGGACTTGAAGTACTGCCCAACAGAGGACATGCCCATGGACATTTTAACGAAGGCTTTGCCTAAATGGAAGGTAAAGATCCACACTCAAACCCTCGGTCTATGTCACACGTGTGGGGGTGTGATGTAAATGTATGTTTTTGTTATGTGTTTCACACGCTCACATATATTTTGTATCTGTGATGAATATGTACATTCCATGTGTTATGATCTCATACAGCGTCATACATAAAATCATAAAAAACTACTTACAGTATGTGCTTTGGTGTACAATTACCAAGCCCATAGTGTACTTGTGATTTAACTATGGCCTGTTATGAACCAAGGCCAGATTCTGGCCATATATTGTCCTATTTCACTCAAGAGAGACCTCTCTCACTTTGCATCGTCAACACACTTCTGTTTCTTGGGCTACTCCTCCTGCGGTGCAAGATATCGCTATTGCAAAGGCACTATGACACGACCAGGCACCCATTTCCTAATCAGGTAATCATTGCATGGCAGCCACATGGCCACTCAGCCACCAGGGACCTGAAACAGCAGCATGAACTCCTATAACTCATTGCACAACTCATATGACATCATTTAGCTCCAATGACATCATGGCTGACTGAGCAACTCCACAATGACCTCATGGGCTCACTAAGTGCTCCACAGTGACATCATAAAGATGTCATCACTCCACAATGATCAGTAATATGCTCAGTAAGCCTGAAATCTGACACAAGCAAGTTTATGCCCCTGTAGTCCTATTGGATGGTACCAAGGAGCCTAGAATAGTTCCAGCCCTTTGTAATCGACCCTGTACACAGTATATAAGCCCCAATGTAGCATGGCAGTTGTCAGACTGTCCATTTGTGATACTCTCATCTTCCTGGGTACTCCCCTGCGACCACTCAGTCTAAAGCCTTCCCTTGTCTTCGAGGTACTCTTTAACGACTGCCTTGTTTAAAGCCCCTTGCTGCACTGGCCTCTACTCTTCGCCTCTGCCTTCTGCAACACATACCAATCCCCATTTGGTATCTCCTAGTTGTTTGGCTCATCCTCCTGTTCAACGCTGTTTATGCCACATACCATCTGTTCTGACCCTTGCCCACCTGCTCCTGAGTCCTTAGCGATCAGCAGTACGTGTCTTGACATGGCCCTCATGTGGGCCTGCAAATTCAAGTGATTTCAACCATTCCATTACCCATCCCTGGACTTCTCTCACCACCAGCCTTAGGGCTATCAACGAATTTACATCTAATCAGGCCACTGCTAAAGATAAGAGCCCTCTGTCCAATGTTGGTTTGGGACAGACTTTACAAACTTTACTACCTTTTCTGGCTTTATGGAGGCTTGAACAGCACTTACTACTTTACAAACTTTCAACTTTAGAAATACTCCCTATAAAGCTAAAAAGTCAAAAAAAGCATAAATCTTCTTGTGATTTTGCTGATGCGTGATGAGCGTGGTATGTGCCATCGTTCTATCGTGTATCCAGGCCAGCCCTTCCCGCTTTGATGGAAGGGCTTCCGTTTATGTTCGCATTCCTTTGATCCGTCGCGCACTGTTCCGTCAGGGCATTCATAGATAAATTCGGTCAAGGGTGCTCCGCGTAGTGTAGGTGCACCCATATGAGCGCCCAACATGAAAGAAGTGGCTCGGGTTCAAGTTATTTTACCGTGAACTTATTAAGAACAAAGAACTCACTTCAGCTTTGTGTGTACAAACTATGACACTCTTAAGTGTCTCCAATTCGAGTACTTGTAGCCGGCATCGATCAACTACGAGGATCAGAGAAAAAGAGATACCGTACAGTATGTACCGTCGTCTATGCGGTCCGCCCGGACAGTTTTGGGCCAAGTCTCAACATTGTTGACGCCATCAAACCACAGGTTTGTACTTCCATTCTGCTCAGCTACACCGGGTCTGATCCGGTCTTTCTAGGAGCCAAACGTCAAGTGCACCAATACAACCAACTGGCACATCTTCGAACACAGCAATGACTGAGGGTACTAGTAAAGAAAAGTCAAGGGCAACTCGGTCCGACGAACAATATTCTACCCCCAGTCTCCGGGAGTTGTAGTTCACCTTCGACTCGGTCGTCTCAAACCGGTTGAGCCATAGTGTCTAGGCGTGTCTAGAGTGCGGTACAGTCGCTTGCGCTGACGCTCTTACCGAAGTGCTCGTCTCTAGGACTTTAGGTAAAACCGCGGGGTTGATCCTCCACGGTCTCCGAGAATTGTGGGCCCTGTACGACTGAGTCCTGTGCAGTTTCTAACGTGGATTCTTGATCAAAGTCCGCCACGTCGAGAGCTGATGGTTCGAAAGGCGGCTGGATCTTCTTTGCATCAGCCTGCATGACGTAGGATCAACGTAAGTCTTCGCCAGCTATCACCTGCTCCAGTCGATGTGGCGTGCAAATTGCTTAATTTCTTTCCCTCCATTGGCAACAAGACGCCGCGACGGGTCTCGCTGCAGCAACGCGCGCTCCGCGCCTCCTCAGACGTGTGTGCGGGAAACTGTAGTGGATCAGACAGGATGCGCTGATACATCACGTTCACATTGTCATCGTAGACCTATGGAAGGCTGGTTCAATGAGGGATCAACGTGCGCGGACGGAATGTAACTGACCATCATCCGATACATCAGCACACCAAGGGTCCACCAGTCGACGGTCATTGTATAGGGAAGCAATTCAGAGGTCATGTACTCAGGTGTCCCACAGAAGGCTGCATCACGGTTGTCAGATAAGCAAACCTCGAATTCTCCGGCTGAGGCACTGTTTGTCCTATCCGTTTGCGACATATTCAACTTGCAGAGTCCGAAATCGCAGAGGGCAATATGGCCAGTGTGATATTCTCTGGCTTCAGGTCACGATTAAATATATGCAAGTGCTCCAAAGCGCAAAGCAGTTCGGCGGCGCAGAACCGGGTTCGATTTTAATCAGATGTGCCCTCGCGTTGTAGGTGGTACAATAGCTCCCCTCCGTTTACTGAGATGAAAGTAATGATTTCGATTACCCGACGTAACACACTGAATGACCAGGTACAACTTGTGCGAGTTTTGGAACGAGAACTTGAGTGGGACGATAAACGGGTTATCGATCAGCGCCAAAACGGTCCTCTCGGTGTGGATATGAGTTGCTTCACCTGGTCGACTCGCTGTATTAGCTGCGTAGATACGCCGGGTGTCCTTCTTGCGAACGTGGATGATCGTTCCCAAAAAATCTTTCCCGATCACTTTGAGTAGGTCAAACGCATCAATTCGTTAGAGTTTCATGACGAGCAGGCTTGCAGGCGACGGGTGAGATGAAACGATCCGGAGCCTGATGTTGCGGTATACCACTGATCCGAGAGTTGATCACGATGCTCGTTCGGATACGACCCATGATGGGCATCAAGCACAGGAGTCAGGTCTAAACTTGAACGCCCCATGAGAAGGTCGTTGGCCATCGCTAAGTATGCAGCGCGTGAGCCCGATATCCGCATCGGTACCAGGGTGAACGAACGCAGGGACTAGACCTCATGACGTTGAGTTACAAGGCATTCAATGACGTCAGGTTGCCCTCCATTTTCTTAAAGACCTCAACGCGCACGCACCTCCTCCCCCATTCTCGCTCGCTCCTTGCCTTGGAATGGCTGCACCCAAGATCAAACCAGCCAACTCTAAACCGCTCAATGCCTTTCCCCACCCTACTATAATCATCCAGAGAGACAATCACACCTCCTCGGGTCCTTCTGCCGACTCATCCCCCACGATCGGCAAGACTCCCAAGACGCCCGCCGATGAGGGAATAGACTTTTTTGAGTCTGCGATAAGGCATGGTGAAGCCCCCATTCGTGTGTACGAGCTGCCACTGGAGCCTGATGGTGGCCCAAGCAAGAGTCGAGAGGTTCGTTTTCGTGTCAACCCTGGCAATGCTGCCACTACGTTGACAAACTTCAGTACATTCGTCTTCCTCCCGCAGATATCCCGTACATTCTCCGCGTTTCGCTGCAAGCGGGCACACCAGCGTCTAGAAATGGCGTATTCAAAACCAACTTCCCTCTCGACGGCGGTGCATTTGATCGCAACGAGTTCGTAGAGCGCAAGCAAGTGGATACCATCCTATCTTCCTTACTCGCTGTCAAATAACAAACGTGTCCACAGACTTCCCACGAACGTTTCCAGACCCATCCAAATTGATCTTCCTATATCCCATGCTGGCGCATTTGCTTATTGGGTCGAGTATGGCGATGAAACTCCTGGCCACTCGCATCAGCCGGTAGACAAGGCTATTTTAACATCGATCCACTTCTTCGAACCAAGGCGCGCACTCCCATCCTAGACAAGGACTCGAAACTTCTACTTCCCGCAGACGGTGGTGCAGTTATAAAAGATGAAGTGATCAATCTTCCCCTCTCCGCAGTGTCTCTTCTCAGCACCGTTTCGAAATGGATGGGTCCCGTCTCCAAGTGGCCTGACTTTTTTGCGGAGGCTAGAGATCGGGGATACAACATGTTACACTGGACCCCGCTCCAGGAACGGGGCGAAAGTGACTCACCCTACTCGATTAAGGACCAGCTTCGCTACGAACCTAGCATGTTTGACGAGCCCCAAGTTGTCGAGGAAGACGGCGGAATTGCGAAAATGGAGGAGGTTCTCGCTTTGGCCCGTGAACAATATGGTCTGCTTCACTTGACTGATGTGGTTCTCAATCACACGGCGAACAATAGTCCTTGGCTCGAGGAGCATCCAGAGGCTGGTAGGCGTACCACTTACGCCATATCCCCCTTCATGGGTTTTGACATACGCGTCTCATAGGTTATAGCCCGCTCAACTTCCCGCACCTTATCCCTGCTTTCGAGCTCGACGATGCAATCATTGAGTTCTCTGGTTCACTCGAGGGCTACGGTTTGCCTACCGACGTCAAGTCAATGGAGGATATCGAACTTATTATGGATGCCTTCTACGAGTACTGCCAACAATTCAAATTCTGGCAGTATTACGTTCTCGACGTTACGAAGGAGAAAAAAACGATCCAAGACGCCCTCACTGCTGGAGACATCAAGGTGTGGGATGGTCCTGACGTTCAAGGCAAGACTGCCATCGAACTTGCAAAAATTTTACGGGAATATCGTGGTGGGGAATTACTACAGGGGTTGTCGAAGTATGCAAACCGGTATGGCGTGAGTGTCGATGGTTCCGTCGCAGCTGGTTTCGTCCTTGCCGCTCGTGATGGAGACGTGGATTTCGTTAGTACGTGGGGTGAGATTGTGGGTGGGTTGAACCTACCGCTTTACGAGGAATGGGAGGACGATTTCAGCACCGCATTGGAGAATATCAAGAACCGCTTGAAGTATACTCGTCTGGACGGTCATGGCCCAAAGCTAGGTGAAATCTCGTGGAAGTCAGTGATCTCGTCAGTCTTTTGAGACGAGACTGAGCCAGTCACAGGTCTCCGATCATGGAGCCCTACTTTGTCCGTCTTCCCAGTTTCGAGAGGGAACCCCTCAAGTACTCCCTTGCGGTAAACGGATGGCTGTGGAATGCTGATCCCCTTGCCAACTTCGCCCTGCTTCCTTCCAAAGCTTATTTCCGGCGTACTGTCATCGCTTGGAGCGATTGTGTCAAACTTAACTACGGCAACTCGCCCGAGGACTCACCATTTCTTTGGGAACACATGACCAAATACGTGATGACGCTGGCCCGTTCATTCACAGGCTTCCGACTCGATAACTGCCACTCGACGCCGCTACACGTGGGTACAACACTCCTTGACCGCGCGCGTACAGTCAACCCCGACCTCTATGTCGTTGCTGAACTATTTACTGGGAGTGAGGATACGGACACAATATTCGTGAGCAGGCTCGGCATTAACAGCCTCGTCCGTGAAGCCGGGAATGCATGGGACCCTAAGGAATTCTCTCGCATCACTTGGCGATATGGCCTCGGAAAGCCCTTTGGCTCGATGGATGGTGCCTGCCTCACTTCATCCTCATATGTAGCTTCTCCAACTACGTCAGGACGTGGTCCCATTCGACCATGCATCATCTCTCCCATTTTTGGCTCGCTACCGCACGCGCTATTATACGATCAGACACACGATAATGAGTCAACCTCCAGCAAGCGGTCCGCAGAAGATACTCTATCGACAGCTGCTATTGTCGCGTTCTCCTGGTGCGCCACGGGGAGTGTAAAGGGCTTCGACGAGGTGTATCCACGACTACTAGAGCTCGTCACAGAGAAGAGATTATACGACCTTGTCGGGCTAGGGGATGTAGAGGGAAAACGCTTCGGGCGCAGCGGAATTGCGGTCGCAAAGAGGTGGTTAAATAACCTGCATCGGGAGATGATTCTCGGCGGTTTCGAGGAGGGTCATATCCACCAAGAGAACGACGTGGGTCAATCTGGTCATCCTGTCACGCATACATCTCTGACTTCTCGTTGCAGTATCTTGTTATGCACCGGGTGCAGCCCAGTACACAACGGGGCTATCTACTAGTTGCGCACACAGCATATCCCCCTTCCCGGGGCTCGAAAGATCGCGGCCTGAGTACGTCTCTCTCGCGTACGGTGTCAGAAATGTTTAAAGTGACTGGATAGTTGAACCTATTCGCCTCCGTGGATCGAGCGCTAAGTTCATTTTAGGAGCAAGCATCGAATTCACCGAAGAAGGTACTTCTATTCCGCAGAGGATTACGGGCATCCCATCAAAGCTGGTGCAACTTCCATCCGTATTACCGTCTTGGGGAAGCGACGCCCAAGGTCCATATTCCGATATCGTAGTGCCCGATTACTTTCCACCTGGCAGCATCATGGTTTTCGAAACACAACGCGAAGGTCTTGATCCCGCCCTGGACCAGTTTTGCGGTTCTGGAGCAGATGACGCCTTTCAAGATCTGGACACCATCGATTTGAACATCGTCTTATTCCGGGCTGAGGGAGAGGAAATGGATGCCTCGGGCGGTAAGATAGGGGCCTACGACATCCCTGGCTTCGGGAAACTCAAATATTGCGGCTTGGAGGGTTGGATGCATCCCCTGAAACACGTCATACAACACAACGATCTTGGACATCCCCTCTGTGGCCACCTGCGAGAGGGGAGCTGGGCGCTGGACTATGTATCAAATCGACTTTTCAAACAAGCAATCGCGCTGCCCAACTTACAAAGACCTGCAGCTTGGTTCAAGGAGCGGTTTGACCGCGTGAAGGAGACTGTACCACCTTACCTTCGGCCGAAATACTTCGCTATCGTGATCTCAGAGGCGTACAAGGCAGCTCGTCGCGTGGTGATCGAGCAATCTTCTGACTTCGTCGCGTCTGGTCACTCATTCACCCAAGACCTCGCGATGGTCTCGCTACAGATGCATGGACTCGTGCAATCAGCTTCCCTAGACCCCACCAGGAGTGTTCCTTCACTAGCGGCAGGACTCCCGCACTTTGCCGCTGGCTGGGCAAGATGTTGGGGCCGGGATGTATTCATCTCGCTTCGCGGTCTCTTCCTGGCAACTGGTCATTTCGAGTCGGCCAAGAGACATATCCTAGCATTTGCATCAACATTAAAGCATGGCCTGATACCAAATTTGTTGGACTCTGTTCGTAATCCGAGGTCCGTGGTTCATAGATTGTGATAGAATCCGTCGCTTCATTTGTCCTCATTAGGTACAACTCACGTGATTCACCTTGGTGGATGCTTCAAAACATACAGGATTATGTTAACAAGGCACCCGATGGCCCTGCTCTTCTCAATGAACCCGTAAAGCGTCGCTTCCCGAAGGACGACACTTGGGTGCACTGGAATGACCCGCGCGCTTACTCCGAGACCAGCAGTATTGCAGAAATCATTCAAGAAGTGCTACAGCGGCACGCAAATGGCATCTCTTTCCGCGAATACAATGCGGGTCCAAATCTTGATATGCAGATGCGTGACGAGGGATTCAACATAGAAATCCATGTTGATTGGAAGACTGGCTTGATTCTTGGCGGAAACGAGTGGAACTGCGGAACGTGGATGGACAAGATGGGCGAGTCTTTGAAGGCAGGGACGAAAGGTGTTCCGGGGACTCCACGGGATGGTGCACCGATCGAGATTACGGGTCTCCTGAAGAGTACGCTGAGGTGGCTAGATGAATTATCAAGCCGTGGTAGGTTTCCGTTCGAAGGAGTTGAAGCAAGGGGTGAGTCTGAACATTTTGGATACTTGCGGATACTCTCTCTCATGGCGAATTGATCTCGCAGTTGACGGAAAACAACGCTTGGTTACGTATCGAGAATGGGATGACCTGATTCAGTCATCGTTTGAAAAGTTGTACTATGTACCGCTGGGTAAGTCGATACCTACTCATGTATATCTGCTCATTGGGTTTCTAGATCCCTCTCAGGACAAAGAATACGAAATAAACCCAGCTCTTGTCAACCGCCGTGGTATTTATAAGGATGTATTCGGATCGGGGTCTGGTCGGGAATGGTCTGATTATCAGTTCAGATCAAACTTCCCAATTGCGATGACAGTTGCGCCTGAGCTTTTTGATCCGGAACATGCGCTTAGTGCGTTAAAGCTCGCAGACGAGGTTCTCAGGGGCCCATTGGGGATGAAGACTCTCGATCCGAATGATTTACAGTATCGACCCTACTACGACAATTCCAATGATTCGAGTGATCCTGCCGTCGCGAAAGGCAGGAACTATCACCAGGTCAGTATTTCCTCGTGAGTGTGGTTCATTACCTGCACTGACCTCGTTTCAGGGTCCAGAATGGGGATGGCCACTGGGCTATTTCCTACGAGCCTATTTGTATTTCGACATGAAGTACGGAGAAGGCCAAGAGGTCAGTAGCAGTTTCTCAAGCCTCGTACTTGCTTCTGAGAGTTGTTCATCAGGATCCATCTGCCACATTACACCACATCTACGGAGTCCTTAGTGCTCCTCGGGAGTATATCCGTGATGACCCTTGGGCCGGACTGCCCGAGTTGACGAACAAGGACGGGGCGTTCTGTAATGACTCGTGCGCTACTCAAGCGTGGAGCGCAAGCACCATATTGGACATTCTAGAGGATATTAGCGAGTTGTGATGGGAGGTATAGACAGAACAATGAATATTCAGTGATATTTGAGATTGGAGCTGTGTGGCCTTGTTTGTGCGGGGAGATTTGCCCTCCGTCGCGTGCGTAGGAAAAGGACAGGACATGACCTCTCCCCATCTCTTATGTCTTTCTTCGGTTTCCAACAAAATAATCGACTGCAACAGGATATACAAAAGTTTCTCGAGGGAAAGGGAGAGCAGGAAGATCTCGCCGTCTACACCTGGGGTGAAGACAGTTATGACGGGCTGGGCGATGCTCTCCTCGAAGGTGGCGATGAACTAAATGACGAGACGTTTGGCGGCACTGAGGAAGTTGGCAAGTTTCGGCTTCAAATGTCAGTATCTATGTGGCTTACCATGAGCAGGCAAGGACTTTGATTTTACACAGCACTCTCTTCCACTCGATGTACATTCTCGACTTCCTTCGATCCACTCCGCCGCCATCAAGTCAACACCTTCCCCGTCAGATCCACCCAGAGACACTTCACATACCTACGAAGCTCAAGCCCATTCTTTGTGTACGGTCGTCACAGCATTGAATCCCGTTCCCCTCTCAACCACCTCACCTCTACCCCGCAGCTCGTCAAACCCAATCACTTTGGGATGAAAAGTCGCCCTTCTCGGTCCTCCCTCGATCGGGTGGTACTTCTCGCCCCCATGCTGATCACGTTTACAACGGCCCCGTTCGTCTCTCAAACCACGCGAATGGAAGTTCGATCTCGTCGCCGAACCTTGTTCAATCGCATTCACCGGGCGCCTCCGCAGCTCAGCTAACTCCAAAGGCTGGGGCTCGAACGCTACAGGACATTGAGGCGGAAATGAAGGTGGCTGCAGTTGCGCAGCGCATGCAGAATGCCGCCATCACCCAGCGACAGCAGCTGATGCAGGAACAGCAGCACGCCCAACAAACCCACTTCTATCAGCAGCAGCGTTCGGCCCCTCCAAGAATGCATCCTCAAGCCCAGTCGCCTAGATTCCACCAGCAACTGCAACAGCAACAGCTCCTGCAGCAGCAGCAGCTCCGAGAACAACAACTGCAGGAGCAGCTGCAGCTGCAGGTCCGTCAACAGCAGGTTCTGGAACAAGAGCGAGAACGTCGCTTGCAGGAGGTACAGCTTCAGGAGCAGATACGAGAACGGCAGTTGCAAGAACTTCAGTTGCAAGAGCTCCAGTTGCAAGAACTCCAGTTGCAAGAGCTTCAGTTGCAAGAACAGCAGCTGCGTTTTGACCAGATGGAAAGGCAGCTCCGTTCCCAACGTTCTGACAGCCGCCAGCACCAGATCATGCAGAATCAGTACCTGCATCAACGCCAACCATCAGATCATTCTCTTCCCAGCGTGCTATCCCAGCAACAGCTCGTCCAGCGTAGACAGCAGTCGCCTTCCTTCGTCGACCCCCATCTGCAGCCTCAATACCACCAGAAGGGCCAGTACGTGCCTCAGAATATCCAATTGCAGCAGCGTCTCCTGTCTGAGATGGCCCAGGTGGAATTCATGCAGGCCTCCTCGCAGGTGGATCAAGACGCCCTCCAAGCTGAGGCGATGCGCAGGATCATGGAGACTGAACGCATGGAAGAGAAGAGGAGACTCAAGGCCGCCAAAATCGCGCATATGGCACGTCTTGCATGTTGTCATCGTCTTGTCATTATGCTAAATTTTCTCTAGTCTCGATACAACGACCTCATGACGCAGTCCGACAAGGATTTTATCACGCGGATACAAGTCTCTCAGCTCGTCACGCAGGACCCATATGCGGACGACTTTTATGCACAGGTATATGGCGCTATTGTGCGCTCGCGTCTAGGACTCCAGCCATCGGATGATCGTGTCCTGAAGTTTGGCTCCTCTGGAGGCGTCGGCTTAGGCATGGGCCAAAAGGGGGCTGGGCGACGGCCAAGTGCTATGCAGAAAATGGAACAGCAGGTAGAACGCATTGTTAGTAATGCGCGTCAAAGAGAGCAAGATAAGCGTGAGCTTGTTCTTAATTCGACTTCTGGAAACCTGTCACGTTAATGATCTCAAATGCACCAGCAACTCAGAATAGCCTGCAGGGCGCGCTCGGCAAGACTTCTGGGCGGAGTTACAAGGCAGCACCGCGACAGCTATTACAAGTTGATCCTTCCAATAGCTCCTCGCATGCACATATATCCAAGGAAGATGCTATCCGGAGGCATGGTGAAGGGGCTGCAAGGGAAGCAGCAAAGATCGGTGCTCAAGCCCTCGGTTTTACCGCCGATGTGAGAGCTCTGTGCTTCGTGGTGCATTGCTCGGTGCTTATCAGTTCATAGTCGGGTGACACAGCTCGTCAAGATCCTTTGACAACGAAAGAGGCGCTCAAGATCCTCGAACATCTGTATGACTTGGTATTGGATATCGAGCAACTAAGACGCGAGCAGGCAACCCTCGACATCGAAGATCCCGAGATGGTAGACATGTGGTGCGTGTCAAGGAATTGCCATTCTGCGATGTCCCAGAATGCCCCTAACCCACTTCAAGGAACGCACGGTACTCTGGACTCGTCCAGCAGATATGGGACGGCCTCAGGGTTATGGTCCCTTTGGAGACAAGGCAGGTTCTTGTTACCCGTCCTGCGCTCCTCACTGACGTGGATATCGACATCTTTCAGCAACCCCCATCCATTTATCTCCCTGATCACTCCTTCCAAAGGTAAAAAGCTGTTGCCAAGGATCTCGCGACATCTCTCCTCGCAACAAATGCTCACTGTGCTCACGCTGTTGGTGGCTTGCTTCTCCCAAATGGATATCGTTTTCCATGCGGGTATCCTTGATCTCCCTGAGGAAAGCACGCGCCAGCAAGATTTGGAAAGACAAACACAAGCGTTTCTTGGGAGCGTTGTCCAGAGCATTTTACCTGTCGTCGCCAAAGCAGGATTACGCCTAGTTAGCGGACTGTTGGGCCTCTTGTTGGAGAGAAGCGATATCGTTTCCATAACCCAGACAAGGGTTGGTTGTTACACACGCTCTATCAATTCCTTCGGACTGATGTCCTTCCCCGTAGCCTGGCCTGGCCATTTTGACATTGTTTCTCAGTCGCGTCGAGCTCATCAAGCAAAGCATATCAACTGCCACAGATCTTTCGGAACTTCCCACACAAGAAGAAACGGAGCAATGGTATGTATGGGTGATTCGGCGGAAAAGCGGCATCCCAATGACAGAGTTCATAGGGAATTCATGTTCGACCATCTGTTTCAACTGTTACATCCAAGCTTGTTGTACCTTTTCCCCTCAACACGTAGGGCTGCAGCGCTCGCCTCCCTTCCGCCGAACTCCGCTACTCCGATTCGTCACACCGAAACCCTCGATCAGCCCGTGTGGCAATTTCTTGCGGCTCTTGCACTGCACGCAACGAATGAGCAACAACAGGCGCTTGTCACTGCACTACGGGAGAAGGTACTCGAGAATGTTGCAAGTGCGAACAAGGGTTGGGTCGCTGATGAGGACGAACGGCGTGCTAAGCTTGGGAACGTGAACCTTTTCTTACACGCGCTCGGCCTGGACAGCTCGCAGATCAGCATCTAAATTTGTTTGTCGGTGACTCTGCGCTAAACAGTAGAAGTAAGTTACATTGATGATATCCGTATCCGCTTCATATTTCGGCAACTAGAACAGTGAAAACTCCGAATCTTGCTGATGGAAGGTCACTTTTCCTGCGTAAGATATAGCGAACGTCCGTTGCGTTGGTGACGGTTACTCCGGTGTGTTTTCCGACGATGTTCCGTGGAGGACTATCAAAATACGCCCTCGCACTGCAAACTCCTTTTGTCACCCAAGATGACGCTGTGCTGCTGGTGACTACTTCGGAAGCAAGAAGAGTATGTCGGGGTCACAGTACGGCGGTGTTGTTGTTTCTCTTTTCGTCGTTGGCCATTGATTAAAGGTGTTACATACCGAAGCCCTGCCACGAAGGGAGTAATCTTGAGGTATTTCTGGCTCGCAGGATCTCTGTGACTGTTCATATTTCCTTATCCGTAATATCGGGAGTCTGTGCGCTTGAGGCATCGCAACAATAGAGCGCCCATGGACCACAGGTTTGCATGAAACACTCTTGACATTCACCGCTTCCCCTTTTTGGGTACTTTGCCCTGACTCCCCCCCCGAAGAGGATGCAAGCCTCTGCATCACCGAACATCAGAACATGCTGTTGCGGCAGTAGGGTTTGACCCTCCGTCCTCCCCACGTTCCCTCCCCCTCCCGTTAGAAAGGAATGCCGAGTTCCGCGGGATTCTGACTCGTCATTCCGGATCCAAGCCCCTGGCGTCTTTCCCAAACGGGTGGCCTCGCCAAACACCAAACGGGACAACGGCCTAAGTTGATGGGACATAGTTGACTTATGTGCCACAACTGCGGTGCCACAAGCAAATAGGATGGCGTCGAGGGTCTAGCATAGCAGGATGATCGTAGTTGGCCAACCGGAGGGGACCCCCGCTTTGGTTGCGTTGCACAAGTACACGTACTATCGGGATGAGGGCCCTAGTCAGTCGCGTGGAAAACACACCACCGGACACAGTACAAGAGGTGAAATTCCCCCTGCCTCCAAGCCTCTCACTCACCCCACGCAGGCATACGTCTCTCTCCCCCCTTCCCATCTCCCCGACGGACGCAGAGTTCCGCCAGATAGTCAATATCCTGATTCATGTCATACCCCCCCGGATTTCCAGCGTCACCCCATCGAGGGCCCTCGTACATACCTTTTGTCCGTAGCAATGGCTTCCTCGTGGGGATGTTCGGCCAGCTAGATGCTTGTTTTTTCATCGAAGCCCTCCTAAACATACACGCGAACCAGGTCTACCTCGTCGCGGGCGTGCCCAGGTGGCAGAACGCGCTGATGGTAGAGACCCCGTCCGTGCCCGACTCTCAGATCGACACGTTTCTCAACGACAATTTCAATCACCCCCTCTGGATCTTGGACTTCATCCCCTCGCCCGCGTGCCTCGTCGTCCCTCAGAAGATGTGGACGCCGCCGAACCAGTCGGACTGGCGTCGGTACGTCGAGCAGGCCGTCTTGCGCATGCCCGTGTTTTTCGTCCAGCATAACGGCGCCATCGGCCTACCGTTGACCCGCGCGGTCATCGGAGACACGGCAGCGTTGTCCTGCGCGGAGAGAGCTGCTCCTGTGGGAAATGGTCACTCCACGCAGATCCGCATCGCGGTGAGAGTTCTCCTTCTCTCTCTCCTCACTTCCCCCTTCCCCCTCCCCACTCCCCCCTTCCTGCCTCGGCTCCCCCCTCTCCTTCCTTCACAGCAGAATTTCATGCTAAAACATGGTTGCATTCCAGTGGCCGGGGTACGAGTCGTGGGAGCGCCAGATACAGATCAGGGACCAGACGCGGGATCGCAATATGATCACGTTGGAAAGGTTCGCAAAACTCGTTGCCAGCGTCGTTGACAGGTTTCTCACGGTGCGGCTATTGTTTTGCTGACTCTATGGATGGGACGTCCGATGAGATGAGGGCTGACGTACGCGAATACCCCATGCAGCACGCGGCCAATGCCCACACCTACAATCCGAATTGGAGGGTTGGACCGGGGGGTATCACCCGTAACGACGTCGTCCTCGTCGGCACCGTGCAGGTCTCCGCAGGCGGGTGGATGCCCATTCTACAAGTTTCCAGCTTGAGTCCAGGTCCAGCGGCACCTGTTCATAGTTTTATTCCTGTCCATGCATAGATCTCTTTTCTGTTGCTGTAGCTATATATGATACCCTATATCTTTTTATGTCGTGTACGGGAATGATACGTCTTTGGGAATCCGAATGCGCCCTCGGGGCTCACCACATACTACACGAAAGGATGAAGCCAGCCCTATCTGAACTACAAACCTTGAAAAGTTCCCACGCAACGCAGAGGGCATAAGGCTCGGACACCCACCCCCCCGTCAACATGCATACCCCACAAAGACTGGTCTCCAACTAATACCACCCAGACCCCACGGGCGTAAACAAACGTCATTCCGTGCGCATGCCCGCACGACTCAGAGCGGTCTCCGTCACCGCATATTAACCGCATCATCAACGCATCTTTTGATACGCTTGCCCCCACCGTGACAGGGACATCGCAAGGAGCCAAACGCCCCGTGTAGGGCCTGATCCGCTTCTGTGCGTACGATCGAGCGTCTTCGAGCACGTCCTGGTAGATCATCACGTCAAGAAAGCGACACCCGAGAAGGTCTACTACCTATCGGCGAAAAACACCCGCTGGCGCCAGACTGGATCTGGTACTGTGTTAAAGCTTTTTGGGTCCAGTGTAGTCTGGAGCAAGGGTGACACCGGGTAAGAGCTTGTGGTTTGAGCCCCGTGTTATCTTGACACTAGGGATGTACACAAGCACCTTTCCCCCCTCGTGTAGACGGGCATGAACATGTACGTGTGCGTTGACCATAAAAGTTTATCCGCGATGTTCGTCTGACTGACAAACAGGCAACAAACAGCTCACTCACGGCATCGCAACTTCCATCATCTATCACGACTCGAATCTATCAATCCATCAATTAGCTTAGCATCCAGGCATCCAACGCGGTCAACTCGTTACCGTTTTACCATTCTCAATACAATTGGCATCATGGAATCGTGAGGAACTCGGAATATGAAAACAGAATGAAAAAGAATCCGTATGGGAAACAACAATGAATGGACCCAGTGTTATAGGCACAGCAAAGACAGTGCGTCGTATTGTGTTGGCAGGTCCGTGCAACCAAATACTTCAGGTCTGCGTGTCTGGCCCCTGTCAACAATCAATTCCTCCGAAACGATTGATCCATGCAGATCGAGTACGGGCAATGCATCCCAACCGGGCATCCCACTCTCGGGCAAATCGAGCAACCCTGTCTCGAGGGCGTATCCAGATGCATCAATGTCAGGGAGCGGCATGAGCGGGAGATCGAATTGGGCGCGTTTCTTTTCAAATACATCACGTGGTAGGCGCTTGACATGGGCGCCAGGTTCCAGGTGATTCGTCGAAAGCGAGGAAAAATTGGCATAGTTGGGATAAAGCATGGTATAGCCGCGCAGAAAGATCATTTCGATGAAATACTTCTTCCAGGAGTGTTGCCACCGACTCGAACGAACATTGGGAACAATGTTCTCCTTCAAGGAGAGAGATGGGTCGGTTAGGCGGCAAGCCACGTAGGTGTGGAACTCGCGCCAATGCTCCGGGAAGTAGACTGCGCCCCAGCTGCAGGGTATTTGTGAGAGGTACGGCGTATTTGGTGGCGCCATGTCTGTAGTGTCAAATAACCAGCGAGCATTGAAAGACCTTCGCCCCTCAATATGGAGTTCTAAGTTCTTTTGTTGGTACAAACTTATACCAAAAAGCAGCGGCGATTTGTCCTTTTTGTTGCCATATCTACAATTACCGCCATATTTGAGAGAAGCAACATTTACGACGACGGTGTCTTACCTATAGTGGAGAAGAGCTAGCTTCACCCAAGCGTAAAATAGAGGAGAAACCTCCACATCATCCTCCAAGACCACACCATAAGAGTCGTTTGAACGTGGGTACCAAGACTCCACGACGGCAGTCAGCAAACCTCCGTGTGTAATCCTGTGATGCACGAATGTGGCACCATGTCTCCACTTGAGACTACCTACCAGCTGCTTTGTGGCGAGGTCCGCGGAGTCCTCCATGTTTAAACGGAGATCAAGAGTGTCGCCGAAATAGCGAGCGTTTTCCAGGGAACGTGCCAAGCGGGATAACGAGTTGGGGCGATTGTTCGTGATGATACTAATATCAATGCGAGGCACATTCCAACCTACTACAGTCAGAGCAGCTTCATGATCGAGATAGACAAAGTGTACTTTTCCATTCTTGAAACGATAAGGTGCCCATCCAGTCCGAGTAGATAAGGTCTTCACCTGGGAGCCGGATCACTGTACATGCGGCGTGCGCCGAATCTTTTATAGCAAGGAGCAGAGAAACTGTGAATATGTCTTCTGCTGTCACGGTGATAAGCACATCAAACGGGTCAGGATAAATCGGAAAGCCAGGCAGAGACTAGTTGGAACAGCTGAGGTTGCAGAGGAGCTCGAGAGGTAACGTAGGGTACACGTATCTGTGGAGATGAAGGACTGGTCCTGATCTGTTTCTGTGTAAAGGAAAACATTTAGGCGATGTCCGCCAATGACCAGGCGGCAGGCGACTTGGGAGAATGCAGCAAGATCATCGAGGGTGGGAAAGAAGATGCCAAACCGACCCTGAACATTTTGAGCGCCAGCATTTGCGAATGACAATTCTGCGCCAAATATCGGTGAATGATAATCATCGATGGGGAGAGTTGATAAGCGCCGCCCAGTGCGAGCGTTCTGGGCTTCCGAATAATTAGATTTGAAACAATCGTCAGCAACCGAGTCCCGGCTGATGATGACGCCACCGATCGTGTCGGGCCGTTTCTCGGAGACCCAGCGCCCGAGGGCAGACCATGAGTCAGGAGTAAGATCCGGAAACGAGTGGGCATCCGAAAAAGTGCAGCTGGGTAGTACGAATGGAGGGACGAGGAAGCCTGCAGGACGATGAGAAGCGAACGGAGTGAGGCATACCCCCCTGCGGGCTTCAGAATTGGGAAGGGCAAAGCCGTCCAGGCCGAGGGGGAACGTCACTGCGGGAGGGTTAAGAAGCAACGGACGGACGGCTTTGTGCACTCGTCGAAGGCCAGAATCATCCAGGAACAACGTCCAGTCAGTGGACGCGTAGAACGCAGTTTCGATCAGCTCATCGGGGGAGCAAGTCGCATGAGCGCAGGGCAGCAGAGTCAACAGCGTGGAAAGCGGTCGGCCATATGACGCGACGATGTGGTGAATGGAAGATCGCGCAGTGGATAGCAACAGCTCGGGACAAAGTATGACGACCTCTCTGATAACCGATTGATACTCGAGCAAGTCAGCAATCGTCAGCTCCAGTGTCCGTGCGCTCTTCTCCGTAATGGGAACAGCAGCGGTGATCGAAGAGTTGGAAGCCGTCTTCACAGATCCCAGCTCGAGCATATACAGTGGACCGAAGTTGTCTTGGGCAACCTGCCGTTTTTCAGGAGGCGGGTCCTGGGTGTTGAGTGAAGTTGGATGGAACTTCCACCCAGGAAAATGGCTTTTCACTATGAATGCATCTGGAGAACTTGAACGACTAGCATATCTCCTGAGCATAAAGAACATAAGAGCCAGAAGGAGCAAGAAAACCCTTCGCGGCCACGTAAAAGAGCGGTTGCGTCGAAAGCGGCGTCTCGCTTTAGTGATCGAGGACTTTGACACACTGGCCATGGTGTTAGTACAGAGTAGTAATCTTCAGAGGCTCCCGACTCGGACGCCGTGAAGCACATACGATGACGTAATCATGGTTGCCAGTTGCCGGCGCGTCGTGATGTTCGGTTGTCCACCTTGCCATCACTGACATTCCTGCCATTTGGAGTACGCACGTTAAGTGTGGAATTGACAAGCGCATCACGGAGAGCATCAACGACACTACAGCCACGCACTATACGGCAGCCCGTGGGGTGATGCGAGAGACAACGTAGAGAAGAACGTATGAGCAGAGTAACCAAGTAGTCAACGTAACGTATTCGCTAGTTCTGGAAGTCCTGACAACACTCTATTGGAAACCATCCTGTGGTCGACAAGACTCACGTCGCAGTCGGTTGTGGGACTTCGGCCATCGATGCGGGGCGGGGACCCAGCCCAGTCTACGGACAAGAAAGGACGGACATCAGTAAGAAATCCATGCCGAGGGGAGTTCCGGACGCGTCCAAATACCAAATGGAAAGCGACGGGAATGAAATAACAGACCTCTGTATAGATTGCATCTATCCACTGCATGTTGGCAATTGAGTCTTGGCCGTCATACCAATGCTCAGGATTGCGGCCGCGCAGTTTGTCGATGAATGCCTCCAGCTGATACCGATATCTGCGCACACAATGCCTCCGTCAGAATGCGGGAAGTGTGAAGAAGGAAGATACTTGCGTAGTCCACCCTAGGTTCCCATACCTCTTTTCGGTCCGCTTCCGCAGCGGCCCACCCTCCTGCTCTGAACTCTCGACGGAGATGTAATGATAAATCCAGGGCCCGGGAAAGTTATACAGCTCAACGGTTCCACGCGTCCCACTTACACGCACAAACATCTTTGGTAACTGCGGAAGGAAGCCCCACCGTGCGGGGAGGCGGAAATGTGCATTGAGCGTCGCGGTCAACCCCTCAGCAGGCCCAGTACTGCCTCTCGAGCCTGAAAAAGCAAGCGTAGCTGTCGTTGCAATATCAACCTGAGGGTACTTCGGATGGATATCTGCCTTGGCACTGATGACCTTCGTGGGATCGGCACCTGCTAGGTACCGCGACATGGATACAGCGTAGCCTGCGAGGGATGGTACCGTGAGACTCGTGGGAGATTGTGCAATCGGACTTACACCCCAAGTCCATCATGGCACCACCACCCAATCCGTATTCCATACGACAGTCAGTGTCCTTGATGAAACCACTAGGGATGCCAAGAGTGACCTCGATCTTTGTTGGCGTTCCGAGCTCACCGCTATCGACGATTTCTTTCACGCGCCCTGTTGCAGGATGAAACCTGCCCGGCAAAGGATGGGAACACAGAGACGACAAGGCGTGTTTGTGGCCTACCGGTAGTGGAATGCTTCCATGAGCGTTAGACGTTTCTCTTGAGCGAACGCAAACATCCTGCGTGTCTCTTCAGCAGTGTCCGCGCTTGGCTTTTCCACGAGGACATGTTTCCCAGCTGCGAGTGCCTTCATAGTCCACTCATAGTGGAGGCCATTGGGCAACTGTGATGAGGGTTCCGATCACTTCGCCGCGAAATTTTTGAATTTGCGGAAAACGTACGGGGTTATACACCACATCGATCTCAGGATCGTCCAAGAGTTCTTGATTTCGCAATTAGAACGCCTGCATAGGAGGCACACATCGCGCACGCACTCTGATACGCGCCAGGGCCGCCGTAGGCCTTCGGTATCTCATGTTTCTTCGCGAACGCGTCCGCGCGCTTTTGGTCCCGGGCAGCGACGGCTTTCACCACTGCATCAGGATGGCTTTTTACTGGCAGCACGAGAGCTATTGGTGCGATGTTTGCTGCGCCGAGGATGCCGAACCGCAAGGGAGACTCCGAGGGTGCCTTCGGAGCGGGAGGGTTGAACACCTGCAACGCGGCAGTATTAGCACGTGCGATGCAAATTTACAAATGGGCTCACGAGATATAGTCGCTGTACGAACCCGTACAGTGAAGCCATGGTGGAGGAAATGTAGAAGCGGGAGGGGCGTTGCACTCTGCTCTATTCATCGTCCCACTTTAGCAACATGCAGCGGCCACATGGCACGCTCTCAGGCCCTGAACCCCTGAAAATTCCGCGGGTTGAGGTCACCCTAATGTTTGGGCCAGAAGTGACTCAGATTGATGGGTACACGTACATCATAGGTGGCATTTAGGGTACGACTTGCTTCAGGTGTTGTCCATGTCTTTAAGATTCACATTACTTGTTGGAAACTGGGGCAAAGATACGCTGTGGATAAACAAAGGATTCCCACTAATCTTAAGCAGGCCCTGAATTTGGGTCTGACTCATCTGATTCATCACACTGCGCATGTCCACGATAGCCTCGGGAGTGCATCGTTTTTTCTGTCACGATGACGGCGGCAAAAAAAATAGACGTTTGTCGTGAACATGCAGGCAACTTGTGCGAGATGCGGCTAGTCTCTACTACACCTACTTATACTTTGCGAATGGAAACAACTCTTTGGTGATAGATGTGATACAAGACTACCACAGAGGATAGCATTCCCAGAAAGGTAGGACGATTAACGCTACTCGGTGTTCTCCTTGCTGCTGAGGCTCCTGAAAAACTCTGCGTAAGCGTGATCAACATCAAACATCAGCTAGGAGGAAATCGATTAGAGGAGTGCTTTGGACTGGCGCAGCCGTAACTACCTGTCTCGATTGCTCCTCGGTGATCTCTTCTGAGGCTTTCATCCCGTTCAGTGTGATCAACCTGAAGGGTGATGGGTGTGCGATATCAAGTATGCATGGCACGACGTACCATCCGACCATCTTGCTTCGCCCCTCCCAATCCTTACTCCCTTTGAATCGTGCATAACCAGTGACAAGTTCTTGGAGCATCGGATGGAGCTGATCTTTGGCACGCAGGCGCAGCCTTAGTGCGTCCATGAAGGTTATAAAGCTCTGGGGAAAAGCTCAGCCTGGGGTCATCGCAGAGAAAAGGGGTGGCACGACCTGTGTCGTCTCAGCGACCCACTTTCCAGTCTCCGGACCCGCCTCGCTCGAGTGTTCGACAGTCGCCGGAACGCCAACCTTGAGGCGGTGAAGCGCCGCGGGATGGTCCATCTTTGGAGGTGCGGTGATATGAGACGCAAGAGGGAAGGCTCACAGACCCGTGAGAGTGATACTGCTCACCCGGTATCGACCCATGAACAGCTCAATACTCGGCACATCATCACCGACCAGCTTTAGCATCGTCTTATACTGCGATAGCAAGCGGGTACAAGCGGGAGAGTACCTCTTTGCGTCCCGTTCTCAGCGCGTTGCCCGTAATAGAATGAGACCAACGACTCACTCAGCCGCCGTCACCGAGTCGCGAACGTACGCGCGTTCCAGATAGTCCAAGGCGACGACAATGCCATAAAGGGTTGCAAGCGATTCGTATTTCTCCCGTTCGGCATTGGTTGTGTAAAGGCGGGCTTCTTCATCCAGAGATAATGATACTGACATTGCGACACCATCCAATCTACAAGCAAAAGGCCCGTCACATCCCTTGATCACGTGACCAGTTACGCACAGCCATCGTTACATCGTCGACCAACCGACTCGACATTTTTGTCAACACGCTTCGATCACAACAAAGACTATGTGCAAGCTCATCCAATGCGGCATTCCGGCTGTGGCATCAACGACTTGTCCGAATCTGATGCTCCGAACGTCACGCATATACCACCACCAATGGATGGGATGACGAATCGGCCAACGTCCTGGCCTGGCCTTGTGGATGCCCGATAGCCAACCTCGGCGCTCGTGGAGCAACCATTTGTCCATGCCGCGCCTCGCGATCTTCTTTCCCACGCAACTTTGGCGCGTATCAGAAGATCGCAAAACGAAACGGTCGGTGCCGCCGTTTGGCATCTACGGCGCGCGGCGAGCACGGTTTCTCCACCCAGTCACGGTTCGTTTTCAAAGCCGCACCCGGAGGAGACGCGAAAGTGGACTCCACCCACGATGGCCGCCCTCCAAGACCGGGCGACGATGTGTTTGTGACGAAAAAAAAAATCGATCTCACCATGGTGGGGTGTCCCGCAGCGTGCGAGAAAGCCTCACGCACGACCTGCCGCGGCGTGGCATGACCCACGACCGCTACGACCGCTCCGCCGGGCCCAAGCCGACAAGCCCACTCTCGTGTCCCTCCCGCACGGCTTCCTGAACACGGCCTCGGCCTGGCACCCAAAAAACGGTCGCGTTCTTCGAAGGCGAAGGGGCCACGACCTCGTCCCGACAGACATGCTGGGATTCGGCGAGACCGACTAGCCCGACGGCGCCCAGGACGTACGTCCGCACGGTGTCCTCGAAGGACGTCATCGACATCTCGGACGTGGAGAATGTCCGACGGTCTCTATCCTCGTGAACTGATACGTCCGTAAGATAACCAAAGTGTCGCAGTTCGAGCTGAGATTATTGATTTTTTATTGACTGTGCTTCTTCCCGTGTCGTCCCCCAAGGGGCTCGCGCCTCGAGTCTCGTCTTTCCGACTATTGCCCTGTGTAACCACGAGACGAGAGGAAGAACAAACACAAAGTCTTTATGAAAACAAATGATACTCCATAAGAGAATGGGATACAGCTACATTCCGTGGAATAAGAACATGACAATCAAAAACTACAACCATATATTTTACGAGATTCAGGCGAAACATTAGCCCCACGAGTTGACTGAGACCCTGATTATGGCAGACAACGCAGAGGCCGAGACTGACGGCCCACAACAGGTAGAGTACGTTCTATGAAACGTTGAACATATAGATACTGTCGTGTAAAGCCCATAGCGCATAGGAGAAGGCGACGTAATTATAATCCAAGCAGTCTACACAAAGGATGGCAATGATCAGTAGGACATAGGTCAGGAAGAGCGAACGGACGGGAACGCGAGCACAAATGTGCCATTTTTGGTATCGAACAGCGCACAAGATCAAGCAGGTTTGCAGATGGGGTTTTGAAGAGTTAAGGAATCCCATCCAAAGGACGTAATTTTATGAAACACAAGTTGAGTTGTGCCGGATTTAATCCGCAATCGGCACACCTCGAAATCCGAGGGCATGCCACGTCTGGATCAATACACTGGCCAACGCGCCGGCGTCACGCGAATGCGAGTTGGCATGGTCGGCGACTCCGGTGCGGGACGAGCGGCCGTTGTCCAATTGTAGATTGGTGATACGCTGGGAGGGGGCGAAGGCTGCACCTCTTCTTCACTCGGCGTCATGGACAGGGCCGGGACAGGCGGCATAGTTGAGGGGGGTGGCGTAAGGGGCCGCACAAGGCGTGGATGCTGCAACGCAACGGACAGGGCCGCTCGCGGGTGGGACGAGGGCAGCAGGATCGGCGTGATCTCCGACGTGCGCACGCTGACGCCTGGGCGTAGGGACATGGGGGCGTCCGTGTCGGAATCGCCGTCGGTCGTCAACGCAGGGGGATGCTGCGAGCCTCGCGCGCGATTGAGTTGGCGGGCGTAGAAACGCTCGAACGCTGCAGAGGAGAGGAAGTGGGGCTGCGATGCGCCACGTCGTAGTTCGGAGGACGAGTGACGGCGCGGGGGAGGGAGTGGAGGAAGGCCGTCGATAACGGCCGCGTTACCGCCGTGTGCGGCGCCCTCGAGCCAGAACTCCATGCTCTGATTTGAGGGGGTAGAGAACTGCCCGGGAACAGGGGGCAAATCTGCTGGGGTGTCGCGCCCGCTGGAGTCGAGGGAAGAGCCATCGGTGCTCTCGACTGGAGTCACGGGTTCCAAGGGAAGAGCAGGGACGGGAGCCTCGTACACCGCATCCTTGAAAAAAGCGTCGGAATCGGGATCCCATGCGTTCTCATAGGACCAGAGATGATAATGAGGATATTCGTCGCGGGATTCCTCAGGATCAACGATGATAGGAGTGGGGGCGACGGCAGGGGTAAAGGTCCGGCCCATTTTTATGTGAGGAAAATAAGAAGAGATGGAGAAAGAGAGGAAGGATTTGAAGAGAAAGGAAAGTGAGCTGGCTGGTACGAGGTCAAGATGATGCGAAGCTCTAAAACGGCAGCACCAAGCGATTCCTAATCCGACGCAAAAAAAAATATCGACAAAGACAATTTCTCACGCCCACCCATGCCGCACAGCCCCCGCCGACTGATCACCCAAATCTCGAATCCCACCTCCCTATTGTCTCAACCACCGCCCAGCGAACTAATTGTGTACCAGTCAACGTTTGGCCACCGGTGAGGCTATCCTCGTCCCCAGCACTGGCAGACGTTCTGGTCATTGCATCGCCATCGGGGGCAAGGATGATCGAGGCGGTGTCTTCCCCTTCCAACCTTGGCATTCGATGTGGTGTGAGAATCGGTACCGCCGTGGATCCGTGGATGGTTAGACCGATCAAGGCGATGCTCGAGGAAGCCGCCATGAGCCTCCTGGCCAGAAGTGTTCGACACGGGTAAGTGCTCCTTCGATCACAACAGGGCAAAGGCGGACGCACATGGCCGTATCGAGCACCCTCTGTACGAATCGGGGGGTCAGGAAGCCCCGCCACTGGACGTGCACCACGTCGCCGACGGCGGATGGAGCCGGCGCAGAGTAAACGGCGACGTATGGGTCCACGCGATCGTTGGCTTGCAATCTAAGGCCACATGGCTCTTTCTGGCAACCGTCCCTCCGAGGCACAACGGGCATGAGGAACATACCTCTGCGCGCCAACGTTGACCATCCCGATCCATTCGAACAACGAGCTCGCCCTCTCGTTCCAGTCTTGTAACGCATCGTTATCGTCGGCATTCGTGGCTCTCTCCCCAGGGGACAGATCGCGGTGCTCTCTTCGTCTCGCGGAGGTTGAGCGTAGATGCGGACGTGGGGGTAGAGCGGAGGTTGGGACGTGCACGTTTTGGAGGATATGTATGACCGGCTCCACTTTAAAATACTGAGCGCGGGAAGGTGAAAGCGGTCCCGTCCCTTTGTCTGCGAACGAGTAAGTTTTCGAGGGCACGCAGTTGTACGTCATACGCACCGGGATGGGAGACGTGAAACGCGAAATCCCACTGTCCTTCACCGGATTCTTCGCGTGACCGATCCCACTGTGTGAACGATTGGAGGATGAAGTCGTGGTTTCGGACGTTCATACTCGGTGTATTCAGAAAGACTTTGATCACTGGCAGAGGTTGGAACATGGGTAGGGAGACGTGGATCGTAGAACGTTGGGCATACGGTGCTGGTCTGGCGCCCCGGGCATGAGCGTCGACAGTTTAGTCCCAGGAAGACCTAGAGCCTCATAGGTTTCCTTCCTGCTACTGAGGGCGAAGCTTCCCTCCTTGCACGACCACGCATCAGGGAGAAATTTGCTTGAACTCGCGACTTGGGCGTCGCTTTCACGACCTTTATTCGCTTCTGCGAACGTAACTACGGGCAAAAAACACACCTGGCAAGACCAGCCCCTTGTCCGTACGCGCGAAGGGACTCGTATATTTCTGCGAGGGGGCCACGCGAGGTATAGTACTCTGTCTCGAGTTTGCTGAACGCCTCTCGGAGTTCATGGTCAGACGGAAATACAACGTCGACCTAACTTTCAGCACGCTCCGACGTGAATGGCGACCATAGTAAACAGCGTAACGCAACATGCCTGGTGAACGAAAGGTCTAGAGCTCAGTTCGAGGAGCCTGCTGGAAGGTAAGCGACCAGTTGAAATTCTACTGATGCGTTTCTCCAGTAGTGATGGGGGCATCGCCTTACAGCGTTACGATGAGGGGTCGGAGCTCACATCGAATTTCGTATGAGACCCGTTTTCCTACTCACGCTCGCGAACGGATACAAGCCTCGAGTCTAGGAACGCACCTCAAAGATGTGAAACTCGCAATTTGTGCAATTTTCACATTTTTGAAATGGATTCAACTCGAGCAGCTTTACAGCGAGAAACATCGTCGCAACTGTGTACAATACTCATGCACTCATGGCTTACGACGTCAATGAGGACAAAAAAGCCCCGTATCTTAACACGCGTAGTAGCAAGAAACGCTAAGGAAATACATTCCAAAATTGCGAAAATCGGAGTAATCCAGTTTTCACATTTTTGAGATGGATTTCCCTCATGCTAGAGGTGGCTAATGCTTCCTCTCCAAAAGGGGAAAAGACGGAACCTTGCCATGCTGATCTACCAAGATGGTAGTACATGTCCTTAGAGAATGGTCAATTGAACGGAAGCATTTTGAACCGGATGGAAGATGACGGGATGAAGGAGAGGACAAACGCCGATACGCCTCACAAAGCTGCTTTATAAGGACTCTGACAAATTCAAATTCAAATTTAAACAATTAGTTTAGTGCGCCGTGAACTGATCTCGCACGGGCCAGGATCGCAGGACACGCGCTGTAGCCGCGCATTCCGATCCCCCCTTCACGCGCTCCCCAGCGTGTCAGGCCGGCTACGCGACAGCTTCGCACGACCACGATGGTCACAAGATATAGCTTCACGTTTTACCTCCAATCCTCGAACACGAACAATGAGGGTGGTCACCCCCATATCTAATATCCACCGTCTTCTAGAGGCGGTGGACCCTCGTCGTGCTGTACCCTTTATTGCGCCCATGACTTCGCGATCCCCGATCCCCGAGGGGGCGCCATACATTGAGCCTTGATCCGTATATTATTTCCCCATGATATATACTGGAACTTAGGTGGTTGTGATAGTGAACAATAGCGTGATGAAAACATTGATATAGTTTGGATTAAGGAGTAGACGTATAGTACCGTCCCCCCATATACAAGTACTTGGAATACATAGTGAGTACTGTAGGTTATGTAAGATGTTGGACTCCAATACTCTAATTCCGATGCAGAGTCCGCGCTCTCGTAGACATCAGTGCACGTGAAACGCTCTGTTATCGTGGACGGTACGGTGGCATCAGGAAAAACCTCACATGCTAGCGAGAGGTTAACATAAGTCAATGATAATTACGCTGCTAAGTTCACATTATTATAGAGAGATATTTGCACATCAGGTTTTTCCTGATGACTGTCGATGGCTGCGTTGCGTGTATTGATGAGGGCGTTGGCCGATGGGAAAGGGTAGACCGAGAAGAGAGTAGAGAGAGAGGAAGGGTAAGACGACAGCGAAGGAAGAGGCTCTATTACTCAGTGATCTTCGAAGACGAGGATGAGTCTATATGCAAAGAGGTGTTCTGTATTTTTTTCACAAATCGGACAATAAAGCAGTGAGGTGAACGAGTGGAAGAAAGTACCTGAAACGCAAAGGGAGTGAGCGCGCTGTCGAAAAAAGGGTCGTGCGCCCAGTTCAACTGAAGGAGAAAGAAACAACAAACTACAAGAAGGAGATCGAGTCGAATCGGAGGGAACGGGGGGCGGTGCCCTTCGGCCGCATTTGTGGTGCGTCGGATATGTCGGGCGAGGTGGAATGTGCTTACTGTCGACAGGACCACGCGGGAGGTGACGATGAAGGTGGGAGGAAAGCAGGGTCACGTATCGAGTGTTCGACTTCGCCTTGCTATGACGCGTGGGTACGCACTCTGATATCCCAATCCGAGCCAATCCTGGCCTACAATTCACCTTACATCATGCTTGCGTTTAATGGAGTTCGGACTGTGGCTGCGGATCGTGATTCGCAACCGTCACTGCCGACAGGGTGTCATCGGTGGATACGGTCGTTTTCAGGAGTGTGAAGCAAATTTGGTGGTGGCTGCGGCGAGATAAACGTGGCCGTGCGACGTGTCCTCGTAACATCGTCTAGAGCCGCGTCAAGGTCGACGTCGTGATGCTGCTCCTTAATGTGCTTCCTTAAGCAGTAGCGGCGACCCCATTTGAAACAACCGCAATACTTGCACAGGCTGGTTTCATGTGTTTCTCGTTGATGTCGGGTAACGCCTCGCGGCTGAGCACAGTCCCTACCGCAAACATTACACAAGTACCGGCCACTGCGAGTTCCAGAACTGCCAGCTGGTCGTCGGGATGAATGCGAAGATGCTGCAGTGATTCCTTTTCCTCGTGTCAGGAGTTTCTGGGTTTAGCCACGTTCTTCATATTGAACAGTAGCAGGAATCCGAGAGGCCCCAGAGTATGTGAAGAGAAGGTGCCAGTGGTTGTCGTGTCAGACTGTGGATATCGAGATCCCTTCTCCGAAGGAATGTCTATCGGTGCCCCTTCCTGGCGACGGATGAGAGAATCGCAGAAGTTGATATACATTGCGAGATCGATCAAGTGGAACGACCTGGAGAGGCTGGAGGGTTGAATCCGGCGGCATCTATGAGGATAAGGATGACCCATGGGAGGTAATCAAAAGATTGCAAGCGTCTTCATACCTGCGTGGACGAAGAGAAGCCTATCTGGGATATGAAATCCGAATCATAGAGGACAGTTGGGCCCTGATGATAGTTCTGGTCTTCGAGGCGTAGTGTCCTAGCTTCCCCATTGATGTCCTGGATGCGAATCGAGTCGAGTGGTGTCAATAGATGAAGGCCAGCAGGATAGACCTGAATAGTCGTGTTAGACGAGACGTGGGCCGCAGCTGACAAAGAAACTCGCCTCTGCACTGGAACGAGACCTGTACGTGTATGCAGGGTTTCCTGGTGGGCGGTAGCCCCAGCTGCATCTGAAGGGGGTGGGCCTTGAGGAAGACTGAATCCGGAATCTGAAGCCAGGTGGATAGCGATGTCAAAGGGTGGGTGACCACTGGCAGATATGTTCTCCCTCGGGAGGCTGGGAAACCTCCAACCGTAGGTAACGGGCGACTCAGAGCTCATGAAAGCCATGATGGAGGCAAGCAAAGCAAAGGCAAAGGACCAGGACGGATGTGGGGACGAGTAATGCCGAGTGAGGATGCCATGGAGTTTAAAAGAAAATCCAGGACAGCTCGTCAGTTGAGTCGTAGTAACTGATAGCGAAATTTGAAGACGGCCAAAGGCTCCCTAAGAAGGACAGGTGCAGAGGAGAGTGTAAGCAGTTTTCCCGCCGTCCAGCCGCTAGGACTCCGAAAACGAAAAGCCAGTGGTTAGCGCTTAGCGGAGCACATGCCCCGCTAAGTGCCAAAGTTCTCCCCAGCTCCTACCAATTTCTCGCTTAACCCGTACGTTGCGCATCTGTGCGAATTTAGGGTTTCGTTGCACGATTGATTCTAGGACCACTCTGGTATTCCCATGCCAGACTTGACAAGTCAATTGCGCCCGTACCGGTACGAAAGTTTCCACCACGAGCTGGCTCTCCTAGCTTAGTACCCCAGTCGGCCATCTCCTGCCACGTATCCTGGGTGCTGGTGACAGAACATTGAACGAGATGTATCCAAGAAGATCACCTAAGTCAAGTCTGGGTTTGGGAGACGATTTAATGCCGGTGTTGGGAAATAGCGTAGTCGAGCCTAATCATAGTTATTAGGCTCTCAGTGTGGGAACGCCAGGTGGGGACCTCGCAGGCAGGATTCAAGATGTCACCAATCCAGCAGTAAGGCTAGCATTGTTCCGCTCGGGCACAAACATTGTTCCCAGGCATGCACAATCAATGCGGGAAAAAAAAAACTCACATCAATTTGCAACGATTCCGGTCTGGTCGCCTAATATCACATTGTCGATCAGCCGCGTCCGTCCGAACCACACCGCCCCACTGAGGACGACCGGTGTCACCGGTGTGCTATCAGATAGCTGTACCTGCTCATCCGCGAGGACCCCAAGGGTATCCGGGTCGTTCATCTCGACGTAATCTACCCTGACCTCGACGCCATGTTTTTCTCCATCATCCTTGGCGACCTCCAGTTGTTTAAGCGCCCACTCCACAGTTTCTCGTTTGTTCGCGCCGGCGGCCCACGCCCGTGCCGCGCCTTGTAGAGACGCATAGAGTGCGGGTGCGAATTGCCGCTCGGAGGGGGTGAGATATGCATTACGCGACGAGAGCGCAAGGCCGTCGGCAGCGTCGCGAGCGGTTGGGACGATGTGCAATCGACTGGGCGTCGGATGGGGGAGGTGCAGATCACCGACGAGGCGACGCAGGAGGAGCGCTTGCTGGATGTCCTTCTGGCCAAAGTACGCATTCGTTGGCTGAGGTCGGATGGTGGCGATGACGACGATTGAGTGAACGCTCGACCCGCAACGGAAAGTAGGAGCTCACGACTCACTTGGACAATATTAAACAGTTTCGTGACGACGGTGGCCACCCCTCTGAAGAAGGTCGGTCGGCTGCGCCCTTCCATCTGCTCCCCGTAGCCTTTGACCTCCACAAATGTGCCCTTTTGTTGCGAGACGTCCTGGTTGATCCCGGAGGGATACATGTCCTTCACCGAGGGCAGGAATACGGCAGACGGCGTGCGGGTTGCACCACCGCGGGCGGCGCTTGGCGTTGGCTGGTGCTCTAGTGCAGAGAGCAAGGCGAGGTCATGCGGAAGAGTACGCGGGTATGTTGCGAGGTCTTCGTGAGGCGCAAACTGCGCAGGGTTAACGAAGATGGATACGACGGTCAGCTCATTCTCCACAAGTGAGCGTTTCACTGAGAGAAGGATTAATCGCTGCGACTGTCTGCCCGTCACGATTTCACACACCGAGCGATAGGTGGCCGTCGTGTAGAGCTCCCATGGTTGGAACGAACCCAACAGATTTTCTGCTCTCGAAAGCTTGATCCCTCCATGACCTGTAATCCTTGATTGTCGTGAAGACGGGTATACGGGATGAGCCAGGGTCGGAGACAAAAATAGACATCGACCTGAATAGCACATGCCCCGGAAACCTTGTCCTTGCCAAAAGACGGCGCATCAGGGTCGCCGTGGACATCCACTGTAAGTTGTGGGATCTTCCTTCATGAACCTTAACCCGGGCTTGTGGGCTCAAACGTTGAGAACCCTCACCATGACGAAAAGCATGGTTGGTTGGGAATGGCACCGACTATCGAGAAAGCGAGGCTAATTTAAGTGCAGCCTTGCCTTTGTCCGACCTCTCCACTCCCGGTCCCACCTCTGCCATTCTTCTTCCAAGCCGCCATCCGGCCACACTGCCCAACCGTCCCGTATTCGCAACCACATGAACACGGGATTCCTCAAAAGCAACGTCCGTGCTCTCCCTAAAAGTGAGTTTGGTCTCCTAGTCGGAAGTAGTTCCGCAACGACGTAAAAGCTTCCGCCGAAGCTGATGCCAATGCAAACTCCCCAAAGTATCTGCGAGATCGAATGATATGATAGGTAATACCTCCGAGAAAGTCAGAGATTTCAATTTCCCCCGGAATGTATCTCGTACCTCGAGTAGGCGACAGTAACAGCCCATGTGACGATAATGCTGTATACCGACGTTCGCAATGTCTTGTCTGTCATCCAATAGCCGTTCGTTGAGATTTTATGTCTAAAGTGAAAATGGAGAATCAAGAAGGTTGCAAAGTACCCCATATACTGGCTATGAGAAGAGGGAAAGCCGTAACCGTTGCCCACACTACCTGAGGAGAGTGTGTGCATCAGCTCTACTTTCGCTTGGCAGATTCTCGATATCCCTACGCACCTGGAGGACGCCCCTGCTTCAACAGGCGTTTGATCACCAGGTTCAACGCCTCACAGCAGAATTGTCCGGCCCACATGTTGATGACGGTTATCTCTCGCCAGAAGATGGCAAGGGCAGCGTATGAAGCCTAATCGCGGTCAGACCGATGTTCACCGTCGCCTTGATCGTGCCACCTGCCATTAAGAGAATCGGAGAAAGGGTGATGAGAGCCATCGCAAGGGAAAGATGCGAGGAATCATCGTCTACACGCGGGGGTTGGATAACGTCTCGAAAACATGATGATTGGGTGGGTTGGATACTCACATAGAACGTGTGTAAGTTCCAACGACGAGAGAGGCATCTCGACCGAATTACCCCTCGAAATAAATTACACACAGCCCCAGTGAAACAAAGAGGTTGATTAACGAGGTCAGAGGACTCGGGGCTGTGGCCGGGCGGGCGTTTCAAGTCGAGTCAAGTCAAGTGTTGACGGCCTTTCCTGTCCTGGCCCAATACTCACAGCATCGATCCAATCACTCAAACTCAAAAAAACCGTCCCGGGGAGGCTGTGAATGCGTTTCATCTTCAGGTACCCGGTTCATGACGCCCGTCTTCCTCGCTCACTTTGTTTTCCGTACTCCAGCTCCTGCTTGGCTGTCCCACACATGACTGGTGGTGGAGATTCCGAGTCAGCGTCATGAGTGGTTCTTCCATTTGCTATGAGTCGAGTCAGGATTCGATATGTTCCTTAATATCAAACAGTATAGGACGCCCATTGAGTCTCGCAGTATATAAACGGCGTCAGCGGGTAGTCGTTTTGGTCCAGCTTATCCAGAACACTTGGTCGTTTCGTCATGGTACTTTTTCAGTTGACTTCCGCCATTCAGCCTTTCATTGCGCTGTTGAACGACAGCGTCGAGACTGCGACAACGAATGTGACTCACAACGCGACGGTGTCCACCACGCCCTTCGAGATGCCTAGTAGCTTTTCTTCATTGATCACGTTCATATATTCTTTCTCTGCTCTCCGCGACTACCTCAAGCTCATTGTCCTCGGTGGTGCACTGGACACCCTTCGGCGTCTGTACGCGGCTTCTTACCACGGCTTCATCGACCGGCTCTTCGTAACAGCGACCTTCGACAGCGAGGATTTTTCGTTCCGTGAGTACCTCTTTGCCAACCGCCTTTCCCAAAATTGACCCGAGGATCAGAATGGATGATGTTCTGGCTCTCATCTCTTCCTCAGTTCCGCCAGTTTCGTGACTTTACAGTCAGCACCAGCAGTTTTTGCCTTGAGGATGAATCTCTGGAGTGTGACAGTGATGTGGATGAAGAAATGCGACGGCGAACAAGACCTGTCCGATACCTACCGTCTTACTCTTCCAGCTATAAGATGTGGTATAAAGGAAGATACATGACCATCACCCGGTCCAAGGAAGAAAGTCGTTGGTGGACAGACAAGTCAACTCTGGAGATCACGTCAGCGCTTTTCGGTTTTATTGCAGCTCTATAACCTTCTGAAGCCTTTTGTCGCAGAATCTTTACTCGCGACCGTTCGGTCCTAGACTCCTTGATCATGGAGGCGAGGCAAAAATGGATGTCTGCAAGAAGCGACAAGATCGATATCTTCGCCAGTGAAGGGTCAGCCCGGTATCCTATCGCGAAACCCACATTTTGATTGTCCTCATCAGGTTCACCGATGATTGGAAGCACGTGGCTTCACGCCCCAAACGTCCCTTGAACTCGATCGTTCTGGATGAAGGGTTGAAGGAGCTCGTTCTTGAAGATGCCCGTGACTTCTTGAAGAGTAAACAGTGGTACGCTGACCGGGGTACATCTCTTATGCTACTTTTGAGGTCAATGCTCTGACATCTAATGAATTTCTCAGGGATTCCTTTCCGCCGCGGTTACCTCCTGTACGGGGCTCCAGGCTCTGGGAAGACGTCTATCATTCATAGTCTTGCCGGAGAGCTTGGACTTGACATATACATCATCTCTCTCTCCAAAAACGGACTTGACGACAGTACCCTGAACTCGTTGATTTCGTCACTTCCTGAGCAATGCATTGCGATCATGGAAGACATTGACGCTGCTTTCACGCATGGACTTACTCGGGACACAGCGGGCACTGAGCTCGAGAACCCCCGCAACCGTAATCCGTCCCGACAAGGTAGAGATGACCCAGAGGATCGCTCGAATGACCGTCAAGGACAAGGCCGTGGTCAAGGTCCAGGAGAATCTCCAGCTTCTCGGATCACGCTCTCTGGACTTCTCAACGCCCTCGATGGCATATCGGCGCAGGAAGGCCGTCTCCTCTTTGCAACCACCAATCGATACCACAGTCTGGACCCCGCGCTCACCCGTCCAGGCCGCATGGATCTTCACGTCGAGTTCCGTCTTGCCAGCCGGTATCAGGCAAGGGAACTGTACGAGCGCTTCTACGTCCCTGATGCTCCCGAGAACGCCACGGGGGAAGTGGTCAAGGACGAGGAGGAGGAGGAGGATGAAGCATCGAGCGATTCTGGATATGTCACGCCGACAAAGGAGGACTCTGACTCCACGCCATTGGTACCGAAGGCCGTTGGATCCGACGAGCCACCGAAATACAGCGGCATTGCACATTCAGCGCGCGCGCCCAAATTGTCGAAGAAGAGGATCGCGCGGCTCGCGGAACAATTCTGCGCACGGATACCGGAACGCGAGCTCTCGATGGCCAGCCTGCAGGGATACCTGATGTGTTATAAGAGCAGGCCGTTCCAGGCTGTGGATGACGTTGAGCGGTGGGTCAAGGAAACGCAAGACGCACAGGACCGGAAAGCCAAGGCCGAGGCAAGAGTTGCGGCCATCAGAGGGTGATCGTAGAATGGCTGAGATGTATTAGCAGACATTGGTGTACTTTAGATCATTGCAGCATCACTACAGTATATACATAGATTAGTCTTATCTTACATCTGACCTATTGAATTTACAACAAATTTTGGACATTTAGGGTGTTGCTGATGTGAATCGGTCTCGATTGGTCTCAGCAGAGCATATCCTTCTGCTCTGCTCTGCCTCGATAGTGATCGGCTGCGAGTGAGCACTGCCCCAAACACTGGCTGTCAGCTCTCACTTTATCCGTCGGAGTGAAGCGCGGGTGTGAGAACAGGTGAAATTTATATGATATGATCTAGTCGCCGCATGATCGCCTTGAGCTCGTTTATTATCTCTTTACTTAAGGTGAAACTTACGTCCCAGGCAGATCCACAGCTCCTGCTCATCTTCGAACTCTCTCGTCCGGCACTGGTTGGTGAGTCTCCCTTCCTGAAACCACGCTGAGCGGCTGCCATCCGAACCCTCTTTAAAGTTCCGGCCCCCTGCCTTGAAGACATCTCATCACTGGCACTGCATCCGTCCACGACCCAATTGAATGATGCGCCCATTTAACGTCGCGCTCCTCGCTCTCGCCCTTCAACTGCTCCCGACTCTCGCTGTAAGTCTGCCCTTGTCGGCTCATATAACGACAACCGTAGCTGACCTCTAGTTGGTGCTCGTCGCGACAGCGGTGGCGTACGTCATCACGTGATCTCCTTATGGCTCACGATCCGATCATGTGACCACACGCCGATCGTCCCAGTCCCATCACGGTGATGGGAGCGGAGCGGCCCTTTCGAGAACTGTCTTGCACTGCACCCTAGGGATCTCAGCCTCAATGAAAACCGCCAGCGCAGGTACCCCCGGAGCGGCGCATCCATGTCCACCAACGACTACGCCAAGCTAGACCACTGGGCGTCACCTAAATCGCACGGCTTGATCAAAATTTCTCAGCCCAGATTTCAGAAGGTTGCGCATACCGCAAACTCACATCGTTCTGTTATAGACTTTTGGAAAGCGCTGTAAGCACAGTAAAGGGCTCAGTATCCCACGTCCGGTGCGGCGATAACTGAGGTGACCTATTCATTATTTAAACTGGGCGGAACGAGTGGGACATATGTCGATGTCGTAAGATCAATATTCCTTTTATACGCATCCGGAGAGAAGAAACAACCCACAGTGACAATCCTCAACCGTACCGTACAATAGGTAACTGTGATGGGCTCGGAACTGACATGCACCCATCCCATAAAACTCCGACTAAAAGTGCAAGGAAGGAGGTCCTGGCAACGTTTTTTTTATTAGTACAGTACGGTGACCGGCTATTACGACACCTGTCCGGCGTGGAACATTGAGCCTCGAAAGCGGATTGGTGGATGATGTGGCCCTGCTGCGCACTGTCTCGATGACGCCGTAGTGCAATTCTGGCGCATTGAGTTGACCGAACGTCGCTCACCGCCTCTCTTCAATAACCCTTACCTGACTGATGGGAACATGAACAAACGCTTGTGTAAGCCGAATGCCAAGCCGAAGGCCGCCGCCAGCCACATGTCCACACATGTAAAATGAAAGGATGTACGTGACAGTCTGGTTTTGCCCACTTCCTTCCCTTCTTTGATTCCCGCCGTCACAGTCGCAGCTGTTTCTCAGCCGAGCAGATACTATGTCTCCTCCCTTTTCAGAATACGAGAAACGAGTCAGAGACCATGCTCTGTTGGCATCCACCGCTTTCCTGATCATCATACCACTCGGCGTTCTCGTCCCCCGTTACTTGCGCACTTTCACCAATAAGTGGGTCCCCTCGTGCTCGTCGGACGCGATGGGGTTTATGTGAATTCATACTCCGCATGTCCTAGATGGTGGCGGTTACACGCGCTCCTCAATCTGTTGATTGCCGCCCCTCTCGTTTACGCCGCTTGGGGCATGGCAGCCAGTGCCAGAAACATCTCCCATGCACCGATAGCCCACCACCAGGTACGCTTCTGACATACAGTACTCTGAACGTGTCTGACCACACATGTCACGAACCCCAACATCCCCTCGCCATCGAACAGAGAGTTGGCTACGCCATTTTAAGCCTGTACACTGCACAAGTTTTGCTTGGCCCATTCATCCATTTCATTCGCATCCCGTTTCTCCCCATCGCCCATCGGCCACTGCAGAATTATTTCCACGCGGTACTAGGTCTAACGATCCTTGCGATGGCAGGCTACCAAGTTCGTCTTCTCCCGCCAGCTCCTACCCGCACAACGCTTTCTCATTACATCATGTCGCGAACGTAGATTCACTATGGACTTTACACAGAATGGGAACTGATGACCGGTAACGTCCACCCAGTCAAGCAATCGCTGAAGCACGCCTGGCTGGCGCTTCTCATTGTAAGTTCAGCCAGCGAGCCAGCAGTGTCGCATGACCAATTTGTCCTGCTAGATATTCTGGTCCCTGTATGTGACCGGGTTGGTGCTCTTGCCTCGCCAGTACAAACAGGAGCGAGAAGCCAGGGGGGGGCAAGATAAGGAAGCCACGTAAATTCATATATCCACCGTCTTGAGGTCCGGGGATTGCCCAGCTGTGATCGTTTCGCTCGTTACGGATATTGTATTACAGATAATGTTTGCGGGACAGAGTCTTCCGCTTACGTCTTGCCTCGACATATTGCCGCACTGAGGTTGATGTACGTCGGCGGAAGGGTCGCATGGCACCTGCTGATCAATGGAGCACGGGCATTTAAGTTGAAACGTGACGCAACTCCAATTTGCAATTGCCCGTCTGTTGCTTGATCTTGATTTTTTTATTTTATCGGGGCCGGCAGCATGACATTTACTTCTTTTCCAAGTGAGCGAGGGGGATTTCTAGTGTGCCCCCCCGCCGTTATCGAAACCGCGCGTTCGGGATCGGACGCATGTCCCCTCCTCTGCTTTCCTTTCCTCGTCATCTCCCGCTACCGCGATCCCCCCCCCCCAATGACGAGCTATGCACGTATCTCTGTGTGCGACTGGAAATCACGACGCCTTGTTGAACCTCGAAACCTGGTTGCTGTAACCGCCACCATTCTGCTCACACATCTTGCTCAACTTTAGCCCGGGTGGCGCACGCACACGGCCAAGCTGGCCAGCGTTCTAACTTTGTTGTACTCTCTGGCGACATTGGTGCCAAATGGGGACGTGTGAACGAACAGCTGTGTAAACCAGATGCCTTTCGGCCACTTGGGAATCACCACGTGTAACTACGAGGTTGTTTCGCCCTTATCAACCTTCCCACATCCTCGGGCCTCCGAGTCCCTCTCTCGTTCCCGCCATTGCGTCTCGCTCTCTCACAAACGGATACCATGCCCCCTCCCTTTTCAGAACACGAGAAAAAAGTCAGAGACCATGCTCTGTTGGCGTCCATCTCCTTCCTGATCGTTCTGCCACTGGGCGTTCTCATCCCTCGCTACATGCGCACCTTCACCAATCGGTGCGTCCACCACGCAATCGGATTCTCTGAGTAACGAAGCCATGCCCTCCGCATGACAGATGGTGGCGTTTTCACGCGCTCATCAATTTTTTCATCGCTGCTCCGCTTGTGTTTGCGTCATGGGCCATGGTCGTCAGTGCGAAACATGTCGCCCCACCCAGGCCGATAGACCACCACAGGGTACGTTTCTGATGTACCGTATCCTAAACATTCACACTGTTTGACCACCTATTCATCTCGAAACGCAAACAGAGAGTCGGCTACGCCATTTTTAGCCTGTACATTGCGCAGGTTTTGGTTGGCGCTTTCATCCATTTCCTTCGCGTTCCATTTCTTTCCATCGGCAATCGGCCAGCACAGAATTATTTGCACGTGGCGCTAGGTCTTGCGATCCTTGCAATGGCAGGCTACCAGGTTCGTTTCCTTCTCCTCTGCTGCTATGCTTTGTCACTTGGTGTCGGGAAATCAGATTCATCATGGTTTGTACGAGGAATGGGAAGAGAGGACCGGCAACATCCACCCAATCAAAGATTCACTGAAGCACGCCTGGTTGGCTCTTATTATTGTGAGTTTGAGCTAGCCACAGAGTGTTGCAGTGTGATTAGTTCGTCCCCATAGACCTTCTGGGCGCTGTATGGCATTGGGTTGGTGTTCCTGCCTCGCCAGTACAAACAGGAACAAGAAGCCGCGCTGGGGGAGCAAGATAAGGAAACCTCGTAAATCCATATTATCGTAGTCTTGAGGATCGGGCGGTCTTCTTAGCGATCGTGTCATAATGACGACGCTGTTGTGCTTCCATCGATACAGTCTGCTTATCACCGATGTGTGCTGCCGCGAAGTGCAAGCCGGTACGACGTCGATCAACTGCCTGAGCTCGTTGCACCTGAACATGGGCTCTTGCGAGACGGCTTGTATCCACCAAATTGTACGTTCGGGTGCAACTGGTTCACCCCGTTGTTCCACGCCGCACTGGCTTGGGCTTGCAGTAGCGTGCGAACTGAATTCTGGGCGTGATGTCCTGCGGGAACGCCACGGCAGCGATGGAATGGTGTAGAGTATCGTTTTTTTTTTTGTCTTTATTCCCAGTCGAGTTATATTAAGATCATTGTAACAACGTTGAAATGTGCAAGTGTAGACTCTAGATTAGATCATTTCCCTGTGACTTTGGATATTACTTGAGGGCAAATTTTTGAACTGCTATATCTCAACCATTTCTCAATGGATTGCCTTGAAACAGAATCACATCTAGTGTATCTAGGTGCAGCCCAAGATTCGGAGTCTAATTTTTAGTTCTTGAGAGTTAAAAATTTTGCATCTTTTTTAAGAACAAAAAATTAGGCTCCAAACCTTGGGCTGCACCTAGACACACTAGATTTGATTCCATTCCCCAAGTTTCAAGACAATCCATTGAGGAATAGTGCTTCAAAGTCCAGTCAAGGCCAGTTTTTCCCACAACTTTGGTGTGACCATGACCGTGACTGCCTGCCAGTTTGCCCAATCCTGAAAAAACCAGACTGGACTGCACATGACCAGTTACATGTGGTCATTTGCAGTCATTTGACCAGTTCAGACCAGTCTCAACTGAAACTGGAAGATGACTGGTTGAAACCAATTCTTGACTGGGTAAGTCATGCTGTTTGTTTGCATGATGACTTGCACACCCACATGCCACCATCTCTCCCATTCACATTGCATTCACATCCCTCCCTCTCTTGTCTCAGTTGTTCCTCTCTCTATCTCTCCCTTCCACTTCCCTTCCACTGTGAGAAACCAGCCAGCCACCAAATGCCTGACACATGTGCCCTGCAACTCCCTCTCTCCCACCACCACATCACACATGCAAATGCCTCCATGCCATCCATCTCTCACCTTTGATGCACACTCCCTCTCCTCTGCCTCCAGCAAGGTTACCGCCAAATGCCCAACACATGTGCCCCACAACTCTCCTTTCTCCCATCACCACATCATGCATGCAAACACCACCTTATCCCCCACCTCTTGCCTTTGATGCACACACCTTGCCCTCTGCCTCTTGCCTCTGACGTACACACCCACTCATGTTGCCTGTGTAAGGTATGTAAGCCTGCTGACCAGGTAACTCACATGACCTGCACTTGCCCCCACCTCCCATATGTCCTCCTTCCCTCTTCAACTCATCTCATCTCCTCTCAACATCATCCCCTTGCATTCCCCACTCTGTGCCCAGGAACTGCACAACAGCTCAAGATGATCACCATTGATGTCACTCACCTTGCCCTTGCCCCTGCCATGTGCATACACTGTTACAGCATTGTGGCCATTGGAGTGTTAGCTCAGGGTTCAGTGTGGGGCCAAGTCCCTGTGACTTGGTTCAAGGGGTTCAGTGGGGCCAGCTTGGGGAGACTGGTTCAAAAGGTTTAGTGTCTCAGGATTAAGTCAGACAATGACTAATCCACAGAGAGAGTTGGTCTCCTAGTTTCAGAAGAGGAGGATGATGCAACAGAAGCAGAGGAGGAAGAGGAACACAAAGGTCCCTTTCTTGTGATGAACTCAGGTCAAGCAGGGTGTAAGCCAGCACAATGCAAGTTGTGATTGAGAGGGTTATACAGGGCAAGGGATGCAACAGGAAATGGGACAAAGCTAAGCTTGGGGCATTCCCCAGCTCTTTACAGGTGCTTAAATACTGTATCTAGCAAGGCTGTACAGTACTATATGCAGAACAATAGATAATACTAAGCCAGTAGCAAAAAGAGCTTGAACAATAGGTGAAACATGACAAGTGAAACAATAAGGGACTATCAGGATCAAGGGATGAAACGGTAACCAAGGGGACAACGGTGACAGTAGAGAACAATAATGAGAGAAGAAAAAGGAGGGTTAGAGATGAACTGACAGAAGGATAGATCATAACATATGCATGGACCATATTGCACATTCATCATCATCATCATCATCATCATCATCATCATCATCATCATCATCATCACCTTACCCAAGGGCTTGCTGCCCAGCATCTTGCCCCTTCATCATCACCATGCTGCCTCACACTCTTGAGTTGCATTCAGAGGAGTAGCATTTTTGTATTTAAGTATCAGTAGCTACTATCTTGTTCAGTAGTTAAAAGCTTAACTGAGCCTCTCAGTGAATGAGATCAACTTTCTGGCATTCACGTTGTGTTAAGATCTGCTTGATCTTAATACTAACTCAATTCAAAGAGTTGCTTGATATAGTTCAAGCACTAGACTTCGAATCCTTTGATATTATCTCAGGAAGAATGAATATCAGAGGAGAGAAGGGCCTCTTTCACATAGAGTAGTGACTTGGTTTGAGAGAAATGAGAATGATATATGATTCTTTAGGAAGTAAGTCAAGCATAAGGCTCAACTCTTAGTACACCTGAGTATTTATACTATATCTTGACAATGGCTCATCCAATTTGTATGAAGCTTGAGGAGCACATAGTTGAGATCCAGTAGTATCCAAACACAGAGACTGCAATTTGAAAGTATCAGAAATGACTCACATGTGAGTCATTCTCTCCTAGTATCTGTCATCAATCCAATAAGCAATCACTAAGCATCAGTCATCCTATCAGTTAGTGATATCACTAAGTATCAGTCAGCAAATCAGTAAGAAGAAATGAGTAAGCAAGCATTGGTAAGCAGATGGTCAGATGCAAACTGAATCCTAACATGTTGGCTAAGAACACCTTAACTCCCTCAAGCTCTCACTCTTCTCCTTCAAGTACACACACACTCTCTCTCTGACACATGTGCATGTGTTCTGTCCCAGGGCATGACCTTGCTTGCACCCTGCTCCCTTCAGTTCATACCCACCATCAGATCAAGCCTCAAGAACTCCACATAGCCATGGTGGCTCGCTACACCTGCACCCTCAGTAGTATCACCAGCTGCCACCACTTCCTTGAAATCTCCCATCATCACCTCAGTAGTCTCATTGCCAGCTGTCTCTGTTGTTGCCATACATGTTCCACCTATTTCAGCTCCATCCCACACCACTGTCTCTGTCTGGCCAGCCACTGTCTCAGCATTGTCTGCTCCCATGCTCTCCTCACCAGTCTCCACATCACCCACTCCCACCATCACATCTATGCCTGCTGCCTCAGGCCCAACTCATCCAGGTGCCACCTCTTTTCTCCCATCTCCATTCAGTCTCATCCTCTGCCACTTCAGCTTCAGCTTCCTCAGTCATGTGCACCATATCACTAGCACAGCCAGCTGTTGCCATAGGAGATGCTGCCAATGCAAGCACCACACCACACCATGCCTCCCCTTCCATTGCATCCACATGTGCTGCCACCACCTGCAGTGGTGAAGACCTCATTGCCATGCCCACAAGATGACAGCACAAGCAATGTGCAAGTCATGCCCCCATGCCCATGCCTTTTCACACCTCCACCCTCTCTCACCACTGCCCTTGCTCTTGCCGCTGCCATCACCTCTGTATTGACAGCAGCAGCAACAGCACCAATATGGCTGATGCTTGGCAACACAATGAGGTGTGATGACACATTTGACATGCTGCAAGCACACCATGCACCCTGCTTCACCACACCATGCCCATGTTCAACATGTGACAACACCTCAGCACCTGCCATCCCCCTTCTGCGATGAGATGATAAGACTGCATGCACAAGGCCAAAGCTCAGTCAAGAAGGTTTGAATGGGGATGCTCAAAATTTCAACCCCCAGGAGGTGTAAGGTCTGAAACCCTGATGGCAATGCATCTTTTCCTGTGTGCACAATTTTTATGCATTGAGATGTGCATTTTTTTTTCCTGTGTGCAGTATAGACAATCTTTATGCTCCCTTGTGTTTCAATCTCCTATTTTCCTTTGTACTCCCCTGTATTCTGTACTTACTTACCCTCTGGAATGACAAGCAAGCTTTGGTGTCCCCTTCTCTGACTGGCTTGAGAACTCCTCTTTGTGCCTGTGTCCAACTTCTCATGGGGGCTCTTGAAACTTATTAGGGAGTCTGGTGGGAATAAAAGTGTCTTTATTTGGGTCTGTGAGTGAATGTGCATGTGGTGGTCAGACATGCACATGGACATATGCGCATGAGAAAGTGTCTAGATAAGATAAACACTCAGTGACTCGCGCATGTAAGCGATCACTAATAATGTATTACCTAGATAAGATAAACACTATCTAGGTATGACTCCATGGCACATATGTGTGATAACTGAATAGACATACCTCAGTGACTCACATGTGTAAGTGATCACTGAGGGGAACTGTTAGTACTAACTACTGGTTTAAATAGATAAACTATCTGGGCTATACAAGCCTGAGATCTGCAAGAAAATAAGTATGCATTGATGATTGAGCATATGATCATCAACGTCATCAATGAGTCAAGATGTATAGTAACTAAGTAATTTAGAACTCATAACAAAGGGGTATTGTATCAGGCTGATCCCTCAGTTCCTTATGCATGCGCTGGATTGGGGTCGGTCACCCACGATTGGTCTCACTCACACGTGCTTCTGATTCTCAAGATCATGACAGCTCTCTCTCTCCTTGGGTACTCACTTGGTACAGGGTCAGGTAACCAGCCTTACAATCTCATGCACATGTTCCCAGTCATGCTTTACTTATGACTAGTTATGACCATAATCCTCAAACCCATGAAATCTTGACAGAAATCCCAGGCACACCAGTCTTGACCAGTTTTTATCAGTCTTGAAAGTTGATGTGACTGTGACTGGACATTCTACAATCCAGTTTGACCTTGACTGAAAGTTCACTCATGATCAGTCAGGTCAGGTTCAGTCAAGCAGTTTTTTGCGGTCAATGCAACCTGACCTGAAAGCACTATTGAGGAGTGATTGAGATATAGCAATTCAATATTTTGCCCTCAAAAATATCTAAAAAAAGGGAAGTACAAAGTCATGTGAAAATAACAATAACTTATTTTTGCTAGAAAAAGTCCTCAGTGTTTCTCCCTACACAAAATACTACATTTTATTCTCATTCACAAGAATGGTCTTTTCTGGCTGATGGTAGAGAATGGTAGAGAACAGATTATCATGCCAGCAATGACCCCAGCCTCAGGGATTGTCAACTTCAGGGAGCAAATTATCTTATCTATAGGTGGATACATATGCTAGTGTTTTGCCCTGCATGCAAACACTGAGATGAGATGAGATTAGCTTATTTATAGCTCATATGTGTATGGATGCTACATTCACTTGACCTACTTGACCTACTTAATCAGCATGCTTGGGTCGCTTACGTGATACCCCCGTGATTTGTATCTGAGCGTTTTTGAAAAAAACAGGACGCCGTGAGGGTTCGGTTCCTTAAGTTTGGATTTGGGTTCAAATTGGGTTTAAAAAGGATTGCACACCTCGAGAGTTCATGTGCACCCCTGGTTGACCCCTCCTTGCCACTAACGGGTTCAGTTTCAGCGCAGCCTGCCTCCGTCGGTTCTTGGGACTTTCTTCCTTAGGCGGTGCACTTCCTCGCTCACCAGACGCGAACCACCTTGCGAAGAAACCGTTATGGGTCTTTTCCCCTTCGGCACCAGTTCACGCTCCAAAGTCGCTTGGCCGCAAAATCCTGCCCAACTCGTTACACAGACACGTGATTCGCCTGCTCAGTCGGAGAAGATCTCACTCCGCGAGCTGATAGAGAACCGCTGTCCGAGCGTGCTGAAACCCTTCAAACCCGCCTGGGGGCTTTTCAAGTGAAGAGCTCGGACCCTCTTCTCGATCGCCTCGTACTCACCTCAATGTAGCGGTCACTTGCAGACCGGGTACGCAGTCGTCGGCGACTTTACCTCGCGTAGACACCATCGTTTACGACAGGTTCGCCCACACGTGTCATTCTCGCTTTGGATGCGATTCACATCAGCCTCCGGCAGGAAAACTTCTCAAGCTCAAAGATGGCGGGACTCTGTCTGTGATGATATTCTAAACAGTTGACGAATATGATTGAATGTTTGCTTCACAGTGGCGTTGATTTTACCCCTCCGGCCGACAGCGGTCGTGAATTCCAGGACACGACGCCTGTGGTGGTCGCCCTGCATGGGTCTCACCGGAGGTGTGCTGATAGTCTGTCGAGTGCCTGCCGTGAACGACTGTTCCTGACTCAAAGCCCTACCAGGCTCGTACGAAGCGTACGTCCGTAACATCATTGCCCCTGCTATAGCGCCAGTCGAGGAGGGTGGGCTTGGGATACCGCGCTGCTGTCGTAAACTTTCGAGGATGTAGGCGGCTCGGTCAATTCCTTTTGTATCTCCGCCGCTGAAGAGTCCGCCACGGCTGTCGTCTGCAGGCGCAGGAGTACCCTTGACAAGCCCTCAGTTCTACGGACTCAGCCACACAGACGACTTCCGCCAGGCAATATATTACATTGCGCACATGTATCCCCATGCTCCTCTCCTCGGCATCGGGTTCTCCCTTGGCGCCAACATTCTAACTCGCTATGTCGCCGAAGAGGGCGAGTCTTGCCGCCTTGTTTCTGCTTGTGCACTTGCTTGTGTATGGGTCCTTTCACTTCTTGACCCTTCTGCCGTTTACACAACTCCGCTTAGCCCTGGGACACCGTGAAAACTGCACGCACGTAAGTCGGTGTTGTGCACATGCGTCTGCAACATGCTGACGTGGTGCATCGCGCTCTACGCAGTATTGAGGCCACCTGGTTCTCCCGTACCGCCTACGCGAAGAGCCTCGGCACCAACCTGAAGAAAGTCGTCGCCCGGCACGCCGACTCGATACGTCAGTTCCCGGACTCGCCCTTCGCGCAAGCGCTCCCGACGCTCCTGGCGAAGCCCAACGAGCGGTTGTTGATGCGCCAATTCGACAGGATCGTCTCGATCCAGTGCGCGGGCTCGCGCCCGCCGTTCCCCTTCGAGGACGAGTGGGAGTACTACAAGTACGCGTCGAGCCACGACAAGCTCGAGGCGATCGCGTGCCCTTCCTCGCGCTCAACTCGGACGACGACCCGATCGCGAGCTGGGTCCCCCTCGACTTTGATCGCAACCAGTGGGTCACCATCGTCGTCACCCACGGCGGCGGGCACCTCGGCTGGTTCCAGTCCGGCGGATCCGCTAATCGTTGGGCCAGGCGGCCGGCCCTCGAGTGGTTCAGGGCGACGGCCGAGGGCGTGACCTTTGGCCTTAGACAGATACCCCCCGTGAAGTTGATAAACGGCTGGCTGGGAGAAGTCGGGAAGGAACGTCTTGGGTGCAAGGAGGCCGGGGACGGTGGGAAGATTCAAGGCGGACCTGGACGGAAAGGTGATGTGTTATCCGGCCTTTGAACCGAGCACCGATACCGCAGAGGGACGATATAAATTTTCTTATTTTTGCTTCGTTAGGATATATATGGCGCCGTTTTTTGGAGGTTTTTTTTTGATTATGGCGTTTACAACTTACCGGTCTCTCGTATCGTCCGATTGACACACTAGGTGGGATGTTTGATCAACAAAATCTCACGCTACCCCCGAACCACTCACTGAATTGACCGAGCACGTCTACCCGAAAAATTGGAACGTGAACAGCGACCTGGGACGTACAATCACCTTATCGGTATATGTATCGTTTTGAGGACCAGAACGGTAGAAAGTGTTTTAAACATCAGCACATTGCATGTACCCACCGTGAGTGCTAGTGCTCTCAGTGCTCTGCCCTTATGTTGCAAGGTCATTTTCACTCGTCCGTCCGTTTGTCCATGTCTATTAGTGGACGAGGATGGATATTGACACAGACGAGGACGTGGACCTTTCTAAAGGAACCGTCCGAAGTCGAGCTGCTAACAACTCCCCGTCCCCGAGGCTGAGGTCGCCGTCCTTGGAATACAAATCCATCCCGCAGGCAGTGATGAAAGCTCAACTCTCTCCCCCACCGATCTCCAATAGTGCCTCGATGCTCTGTCCCAAGTCTCCCTCGTTCGCCTCGAGCACCCATTCGATCACTTCCCGATCGATGGCCGGGAAGATCTGAATCAGCACCCCTCGCGCGGCCTCCACGGCGCGCGAGTGTGCCGCGTCGATCTCGGCTTGCAATCCGGGGATGTCCAATCCCGCCGTGGGGGTGCCGGTCCTGGAGGTAGGATAGCTGCTCTGTGCCACGGCCAACGTCTGCGCCTGAGCCGCTAGTGGTCGGTAGAGCGTGGGGGTGTCATCAACGGCTGCGCGTGACGAAGGCGGGAGGGCAGACGACGGAGAAGGCGAGGCGCGTCTCACCCGGGGTTGATACGGCGTCGGGGGCACGGATACATCACGTGCGGACGACTTCGGGGGTTGTTGTGCAGGCGTCTGTGGAGGAGTGAATTGTGCCGTCAGTGCCTCTTCTGCACCGTCGAGCGCATCGCTGAATATGCGACCGATGGCGTTCAATGGTTTGGAAAGCGAGTCCCCGGTGCGTTGGAGGAACCGCCGTGCGTCGATGCTCGGGAGGGAAAGCGGCGTTGCGGGTTCTTCGCCGGCATGTATTGACTGATGCGGTGAATGTGTGGGGGATGGTACTGCGATGGGAAGAGCGGGTGGGCGACGGGGTGTGGCGAGGTTCGGATTGACGGAAGGAGACGATGAGCCCGACGAAGACGAGGACGACGGGAGAGGTGGGGATTGCGATCGCGAGACTGCGAGAGTTTGGATGGCATTTTCAACGTTCCTACGACTACCGTTTCACACGACGAAGAAGTGACAAGATTCGGTGCGTACTTCTCAAATTCTTCTTGCGTAATATTGGATAACGACGTATGATCCATGGTTTCGATGAATGAAACCGCACCCATCTGCGAAGGACGTCAGTTCTCGGCGGAGCCCTAACACAAGGGATAGAAGGGACAAACCAAACTAGACAGGTAATACCCAGCTTCACTCTGTAACTTTGACGGGTTCCGGAATCGATTGATGAACCTGCGAGGCACAGCCATGTAGAACCATTCCCAGAGCTGTATTATATACTTACTCCACGTTTGACAGCAAGTTCTCCGGATTGGCCTTGAGAACAACGTATATCAGTATGGGGACAAAAGTATCTGCGCTTTCCTCTGAGTTCAAGTGTCGTATTAGACCTATGGCCGTCTCCACCGTTATATATGAGAAAGGCAGCAGGCAATAGACAGGAGCACACCGAAGATAACTTTGCAACAATTTAGAATACAGATCAGCTTATCTCGAGGGGCTTTATAGTGAGTTATTTTGACCAATTCTACGACGCGGTCAGTAGGTCGAAAGGTTCACGAGACGCGAACATAATGACCTTGTTGAGCGAATAACAGGAAACCATTTGTGCCTTCCGCAGTCGGAACGTCAAGGTGAGCAGGTTGAATCCATCCGAAGAGCGCCGTCCGC